>CABHPQ010197285.1:8176-28572 GCA_902168405.1 Peromyscus aztecus | reverse complement strand
CACACACACACACACACACACACACACACACACACACACACACACACCTACCTGTAACATCCTTATTTTTACATACTGATATACCTGAGTATTTTTCCGTGCTTATTGCATTCTGGCTGATTATGTTGGACATTCTATACTCCAGACTTTCTCCTGACAAAAGTTAATTTCTCCTATTGTAATCTCCTTCAGAAATCCTTCAACCAGGATTCCTAATTGAACCAGTAAAGCGTCATTGTTTTTGAGCCTACATATTTGAAATTTGTGATAATTAGGCCACGAAGAAAATTAAAATTTATGGCAGCCAATTAATGACTTCGAAGAATATTTTTCCTAAGAGATAAATAGCTTTAAAACATCATTTAAAATGTACCAGTTACACATAAATTTTTATCTGCTTTTCATTACCTAACAAAGTAGAAGTTTGTTCCGCTCACTCTGTGCATTCAAAAGCAATAAAAGGTACATGCCATTAAAATAATTCTATGTGAGATTTGTCACTAATGAGGACTCTACTCGTGTGATTTAAACACGACTGTTCTTTTCCCACATGGCCCCTCACACCTCCCTTTTTCCTGTTGCTTCATTGCTAAGGTCCCCATAGTTGACTTCTTTTGGAGGGCCACTCCCTGAGTGAGCATCCCTGGGTGCTTCTGGGAAGGGAAGCCAACTGGGGGCATTGTCTTTGGGTGTTACATTAGCTTACAGCTTTTCATCATTTTGGATGTCATTTTTCAAACATCACAATGGGAGTGGATAAAAGGTGTGCCTAAGCGCTAATAACTAAAAGCCTATTCGTTTGAAATGAATGCATTTAAAAAGTCTCTTATGGATCACTCTAGAAACACCGGGAAATCACCAACACAGGTATAACTGGACCTGATCAATATTAGACAACACATGCTGTTTTCTTTCTTTGAGAATTAAAGTCACTTACATCATCTTTTCTCACCCTCTGTGAAGAATTTCTCACCCTCCGTGAAGAAGTTGGAGATGTGTTATGAGCTCAGCTTCGGGATGGATAGGGCGGGCACAGGAAGAAGACCCAGGATTGCTGTGGGTTAGAAGTCACCAGCTCCCGATGGCTAGTGCTTGCTGCCCCTGTTCAGTAGTCTTTGTGACTCTCAGGTCCTCATGCCTCTTAGCCTTAAAGGCATTCAAGAGGTTTGAATTAGCTTCTTGTCCTTAGGTGTGAGTGAGGAAAGACTGTGGAGATTCACTTCTTTTCCCAGTGGAGGCAATATGGAGTGAGGATGTAGGGGGTATGACGGTATCTGAGCCTGGGCTGGACTCTGCCCACCTGAGCCTTCCTGGGAGGAATCAAAGTGCTTCCTGCCCCATTTGAACCCCAGGGCACTTCAGCTGTCCCTTTAGATGGAGTATGGAGACAGGGCCGCCTCTCCTTCAGAAAAGAGCCTGCAGATGGTGTCAAATTCCTGAACAGAGGTGCCATAGAGGGTTAGGATAGAGATACCTTGGAGAGCAGCATGTTGAGCTGAGACCCTAGGTTCAGTTGGAAAACTGCAAAAAATTGAGAAAGTTCTTTTACATTGGCTTTGTTTCCTGATTTGGCACTGTATTTCTTAGTTTGGTTTATAAATATTAGATAAATACAAAGTCATATTCCTTTAGGTACTTAACTGTGTTTAGTTTCTGGTAATTTCTTTGGTTTGTGTTGTTCATTGGCTCGACAACCCTGGGGTATCTGGGGTTAGCAGACTAATGTCCGCTGGCAGGCTGCTTGCTGTGGGGGTTGCTGCTCTAACACGGAAGCACCCAGAGCAGGACAGTGTTTTGTTACTTGAAATGAGTGAAATACTACGGACAAGTTGAAGGTGTGTGGTATGAGTCTCTCCTTACTATGAAAATGTTCACATCGTTGGCAAACTCTGTTTGTTTCTTCCTCTTCTTCTTCTTCCTCCTCCTCCTCTTCCTCCTGGTGCTGGGGGTGGAACTCGGGGCCTTGCCCTGAGAGGTGAGCACTGCCAGTGAGCCTCCCCCTGCCTGTAACAGTGACATGCTGTGTGACACCTCATGATCAGGCACCCTCTGCCCACCATGCACTGCCCGGAGGTTCACCGAAAGCGGGCTGGTGGCACACTGAGCTTCCTGCATCCTTGCTGGCTCCTTTCCCATCATCTCCTCCTCCTGACCATTGCATCGATCATCAGATGTAAGACCTAACAGTTCTGCATTGCTACTTCTCATTTTTCTTTTCCAATTATATCAACTGAGATTTTGTTTTGAAGGAAGTTATAACACATAGACTTGAGGGGACTACCTTGTACCCTTTTAATAAAGGCAACTGTAAATGGCCGCTTTCTACAGGCTGGGCACTCTCTTTTTGCTGACCTATAGTTTAATTGCCATGTCTAGACTTGAGAGTCTGAATTTAAACACAAGACATAAACAGAATCATCTGGAACTGATTTTTCCCACACTAAACACTTCTTTCTGATACTAGTTTCCAGGAGGTTCCTTCCTCCAACCACACCTCCAGATGAAAATCATTTAATTAACTGAGAAAGATTTGCTCTCCTAAACAACCACACATACTGGATTGGTTTAGGTTTCGAGTGACTAGCCAGTTGCAAACCACAGATTCATGCTCAGAGAACTGCCATAAGGTCGCTTGTTCCACCCAAATGTGGTGCCCCTCCACCCCGCTTGTTTCTTTCTCAGTCTCACAGGCCAGTTGATTCTGGGTGTGTGGCCCTTCTAATTGCCTGTGGTTTCCTGTCTGGTGACAAAGGCTGAGCTGGACCTCTCCTGGGGATGTCCCACAGACAGGCGTGTGAGCCCCTGATACCCGGCCTCCCCTCCAGTTTGTTGTATGTGTCTGCCCTGGGTTCAAACAAAATATTACAGTTGATATAAATAAGCTGTTTATGCAGTTATGTGTTTAGTGAACCCCCCCTCCACCCCATTAGACTCATGCCCTGGATCACTTTAGCCTTAGTTTGTGGTGCGCTGCTTGCCTCCTAAGACAGTCTGTGGGCTGCGGGAGGGAGCATGGGGTGGTGGAGGAGCTTCCATTGTTTGTACCAGGAGGCGCAAGTCTTCAGAGCCAGTAGGAAGCTCCAAACTTTGACTCACAAGGTGATAAAACCCAGATGCCTTCCCCAACAGGCACCTTTCCCCCTACTCACTCTCAGCAACTCAACATTTTATCTTCTAGTCCAGGAGCTGGTCTAAGAGGAGGATGGGAGAGGGAGTGTGAGGATGAGTAGAAGATGCCCTACTTACTTGCCAACCAGATAGTTCCAGCCCAAAATAGTATTCTAATTAGGAACGATATCAAACGGTTCCCTCTCTCCAGGAGTCTGCGGAGACAGGTACGCCACTGCCTTAGAATTTGTTGCATTTTAGCACCCAAACAAGGTTTCTTTCCTTTCATCATCAGGGATAATGAGGATATCCATGACATCTACAAGCCCTCTTGTTTTTCTAACTCACAGCTAAACTGTACTGTCTTCATATAGCTGTTAAAGTGACTCCATAAATGACTCTACCAGCTCTTAATTTAGCAGAACTTTTATAGAGTCTAAAAGTTTACTAGTTGAAGGCCTATTCATGCTGAAATAAAGTACTGAATTCTCCTGCGCTCTCCTTCCATCCCAGACTTTAATTATAAAGCCACAATCACACCAGATAGTAAACCTTAAATATTTTAACATTTTCCCAGCAGGAGACAGTGGCACATAAACCAGCATGCAATTATACCGAGAGATTTATTTCTCACTGACCCAGGAAGCCATGCCTCAGTGCCTGGGGAAGAAGATGCTGTCTGGCCTGCCCTCCCCGAGGGTGCTAATGAATTAGCATAAATACCTGTAGTGAGTTAAGTACACTCGATGGGGCAGATGACAGAGGAAGAAGAGTCAGGTACTTAAGATTTTAAAGTGTTAGGTCTGTCGGTGACCGGGGAACGTGTTTGTAAATTTGGAGTTTAGCTCCGACTTTATTGAGCATGTTATATAGTGCTGGCTTCTCTTTCTCCAGGTCCTGCTTCATTGTGAAAATTCACTTATTTCAGTCTGTATCTGTTTAGAAGCAGTGGAAGTTTAGGCCATAAATTCACAAAAATTTACCATCACACTATTTGGTAAAAAAAACGATTTGAAGAGGGGACATTGTTATGGTTCATTAGGTAAAAGTGCTTGCTACCAAGCCTGATGAGGCATAATTACATTAAAACATTTCTCAAAGTACATGCTGCTTCTTCTGTGAAGATGGGTTCTAGAGATAGATAAGATAACATGTGTTATCTTAAGGCTTGGGGAAGGACTTGGTGCGGTCTTGGTCATGCAGATAGCTCTAGATCATGCCGACAGAGCAGGGCTTATCTTGGCTATTAGCCACTTCCATTCCCAGCCTTCTTGGCAGAAAAGAGGTTATATACATCTTTTCTGTTGAAAAGACAACCCTAAGTGTGTAACATCCTTGGTTTCCTCGGTGCTATCTGTGAACTCAGGGATCTTTGTGCTCCCAATAGGGTTTAAGAAGAAACAAAAAAGTCTCAGGTTAGTAGTAGATATTTTGGTGTGTGCATGTGCATATGTGTGTATGATGATGGGCATAAAACCAGGGCCTCGATGTGTTAGCCATACTATCTATCTTAGAGAGAGAGAGGGAGAGAGAGAGAGAGAGAGAGAGAGAGAGAGAGAGAGAGAGAGAGAAGAAAATAAGAATTTTCTCTCTCAGAAATCTTTAAGTTCTTGAGAAAAAGAGCTTTGTTTTAATCACAGAGAATCCACTCACCCGGGGAAGTGGTGGGTTTCTCCAGGGGCTTCCAGGGAGGGTGGTGGGAAGAACTCACAGGGCTTCTTGAGCATCCTTACACCTAAAGTGGTAATAATTCCTCCCATGAACTTGGTGATAACAGTGTTTCAGTCTTTAATGTCAGTTTGGTCTTTCTGGACGGTTGGCCACAAGACCTTCCTTCAGAGGCACCGGAACAAATGGAGACTGTTTACACACAGCAGCACCAAGAAGGGTCACAATTGCAGCTGCCTCAGCATCCAAAACTGGGGTTCCAGCGGAGCAGGGTAAAAGCTCCCGGATGTCTTTATTGATTTGCTGTGCTGTTTCTGTAGATAGTGATCCAAGTTTAAACTCTGAGTCATTTGCTTTATGCTAGCAGTTTGAGTAAAGTAAGATCCAATGTGGACTCACTTCTTTGAGCCTTGCCCTTCACTCCTATGGAGAGAATGTGGGCACAGATGTGTGTTCCTTTATTCTGGATGACTTAAAAGCAGGGAGCTGAGCTGAATAGCCAGAGAGAAAATACTTCCTTTTCTTAAGCTGCGATACTTTGGATTCAGCTAGGACCAGATATCAGGAAGTGTGTGTGTATGTGTGTGTGTGTGTGTGTGTGTGTGTGTGTGTGTGTGTGTGTGTATGCTATAATGTTTTCATGCCTCTGAGATTTTATACATATTTTTTTTAGTATATATTCTGCCTTGGACTAGATGGAATCTAAGCTTTGAAAAAAACAAGAGAATGGCGGCGTGATCAGCACGGGAGGCTCAGAGTTCAGTGAAAGCAAGTTGAGATGAGAAGTTGGACTAGTGTACACAGTACAGGCTGTGACTACAAGGTCGTGAGAGAGCACCACAGAGTCACTTGTTAGTTCTCATTCAAAGGCAATCCAAAGAGAATGACAGAAACAGTGTGTCACTCCCGTGTCTGGGCCAGCGCTGTCTACCTTTGTAGTTTTCCATCCTCGGTTGCAGGATAGAGCTGACAGATCTGTGATAGAAATGTGATGTTCTTCAAATCAATAATAGTCTTTGAATCTGGTAGTTTGTTAGTTACTGTACTAGACATCGTGGACACTCAATTGAGGTCTGAAAAAATACAGTCAGACTAGTGTAGCCACTGTGGAAATCAGTATGGAGGTTCCTTTAGAAATAGAATTACCATAAGATAAAGCTATATCACTCCTGAGTAGGTACCACAAGCAGTCTAAGTCAGCATATCACAGAGATACTTGCACATCTGTGTTTATTGCTATGCTATTCATAATAGCCAATATATAAAAAGTAAGCAAAATGTCCATCAGCGGATGAATGGGTAGAGGAACTGGTACATGTTCAGCACAGTTTCATTCAACTGTAATGAAGAGTAAAACAGTATCATTTTCAGGAATTACCATGTTAAGCAAAATAAGCCAGACTGGCAGATATTACACGTTTCTTCTGGTATGTAGAATTTAGATCTTTTAAAGTGCACATATATGACATGAAAGTAGAAGGGGGCCGTGAGGGGGAGGAAGGTGTCGAGAGGGAGGCGGGACTAAGGAAGGGTGTGGTTGTTTAAATGGGATGTCCCCCTGTAAGTCTCAGGTCTTTGAATACTTGGTCTCCAGTTGGTGACTGTTGGGGGAGGATCAGGAGATGTGGTCTTAATGGAGGAAATGCCACTGAGGACTGGCTTTGGAGTCTCCAAAGACTCACACCATTTTGAGTCCCCTTCCTGCTTGCTGTTTGTGGCTTGAGATGTGAACTCTCAGCTGTTCTGACCATCATGCCTGCTTGCTTTCATCTTCCCTACTGTGAGGGGCATGGACTCTTTCTTATCCCTCTGGAACTTTGGGCCCCAAATAAACTCTTCCTTCTATAAGTTGGCATGCTCATGGTGTTCTATCACAGCAACAGAGACCCTAACTGAGACAAGTGTAACAGTCTCTCGTGTAGAGCGCACACACATAAACACATATACACATATATTACATGAAAAACCCAGGGGAGTCTGAGAGGGGGTGACGATCAGGAAAATGAAGGGAGGGGTAGGGAGGATAATGGGGGGGTAAATATGAGTGAAATACAATGAAATACATGTATGAAAATGTCATAATGAAGTCCATTGTGATGTATGTTAGCTAAAATCATAATGATTTAATAATATAATAATAATTAATATTAATTATGAGTGACGGAATACAGTTTGGATGGGGGTAATTCAATAGCATAGACTGGGAAATTGCAATCCGATAAATTCTCTGGATAGGAGTAAGTATAAGGTATTGTGAAATTTACTCCAGACTCAGGGAGGAGAACTTTTGGGGGGTATTCTCAGCATGGGTCACCCAAGCTCTAAAGGATACACACTTCTTCATCCAGGCAACAGCGGGAAAGCATTCTGGATCAAGAAGTCCTGTTTTATGTGCTAGGGGCCAAAGGCGGGAAAGCATGGCCTTCTGAGAACTGCTCAGAGCAGGCCAGTGTGGAGCAGAGCAGAAAGCACACCGTGACAAACTTGAGAAATCAGCTAAGAAGATAAGCCTGTTCCGGTGGACCAGTTCTTATGAGTCCTGTTCAGGAGAGGCAGGGTCAGGGCAAGCCTTTGCAGTCTCCAGCAAGGGCAGAGCCCCCGGAGGACTGAGCCCAGAGAGGAGCTACAGGAGACACCAAGTAAGATGGCAGAGACTTAACCCCAGCACTCACAATGGCGGATCTCTGTGAGCTCCAGGCCAACCTGGTCTACACAGAATGTTTCCGGAGAGCCAGGACCACACAGTGGGACCCTATCTCAAAACAAAACAGAAAGTAGAGTAGTGAAGGGCAGTGAGGACAAACTGAGTGCCACCTGACTGGGAGAGATGAGGCCTAGTGACTTCTGGCATCATCATGTTGCAGGAACGCATTAACACAGCAAAGGTAAATTGTCATTGAACAGGGCTGTTTGCACGGCTGGTCTCTGGTCAACATCTGGTGACTTCAGATTCAGGAGCCTTTCTGCCAGTGTGTGACAAGCATGACCCACTGTGGCCACAATGATGGTAGAAACAGCATGTTTATACTGAACAACTATTGTCCTTCTGGGAACCTAAAATTAGACGGGCTGCAGGGGATTAACCTTCAGGAAAATCTCTAGGGCCACCTGCAGCTGGCTTCCCTGGCTGGCAGCGTTTCCTGCAGGAGTCACAGTTCTCGTGGTGACATCACTGGAAGGGGACACTTGATTTCTCTAAGTCTTTGCTCCTGATGCTCTTCCGTTGCCAGCTCTGCTTGGTATTCCTTCGAAGTAATGAATTATGGCCATGACTTTGGCCATATGTTGAGTCTCCTAAGCCATCTGGACAAATCACAGAAAGTGGCTGTGGTTTGTATTTCTCTGCCACACTCCCCTGCAGTTGTACCTCAGGGGTTAAGAACACAGGAGGAGGAGTAATTACGGGGCGGGAGCAACCACGTGTTCTACTTTAAGCTTTCCTGCTTAGTTGCCTGTCTTCCTTCACCTGAGGTTTTTTTGAGTTGGCATTTAGTTATTGACTGATTGTTGCTTATAAAATTAATTTACCTGGAAAACTTTTTTCCCCCTCAACATATTCTCATTCATTCAGCCAGTACTTGGTGAAATGTCACTAGACACTTGAAATTGGTTAAGCATTTTAAAGGCCATGGTGATGCCTAGGTACATGAGCTGAATGTTCAGAGAGGTCACCATTTCACTGGGAAGATTTACCTCGGAAAAATAAAATAGCATTCTGTTCAGACATGAAATATTTCTATATGCAGATATTTTTGTCATTGAGAAACTACCCACCATGTTCCCATTATTAGTTGAGTGGCTTGGTGAATAGCTTACGCAGTTATGTAAATTATGCTTATCTCAAAGTAGATACATTGCATTTCAGGTCCACTCTCATGTGAGCAATGCATTTCCTCTTCCAGTGTTAAAACATGTTTAAAATTAGTATTTAGAACCTGTTCATCTCTTGGCGAGGTTCCCTAAATTTAGCATGCCTTCCATCTTCTCCAGCTGAGTGTGCCTTCTTGTCGGGAGGTCAGATCATTTCCCCACAGTAGAGTAAAAGGACTTTTGAGGGCTGGAGAGATGGCTCAGGGGTTAGGAACACTGGCTGTTCTTTCAGAGGACCTGGGTTCAATTCCCAGCAACCACATGGCAGCTTACAACAGTCTGTAACTCCAGTTCCAAGAGATCTGACACCTTCACACCAGTGTACAGCCATGTACACTTTAAATAAAGTTAAATAAATTATTTTTTTTTTAAAAAAAAGGTCTTTTGAGTCAGAGAGCCACCTCTGCCTGTGTCAGGGAAGTACTCTTCGGCTGGCTCTTTCCACTGAGGCACAGTGAGAGGGGATGATCTTCAGGTTACCCAGTCAGCATGTTGTACCCCATGTGAGAGTGTGAGCATAGTGCCTGCTGCTCCTGCCTGACGAAAAGCACCCCATTTAACTAACAGGGCACATTTGAGGTACCCTGGGAAACAAAGAAGAGTTTTGGCTTAGGGCTGCCAAGAGTCTAAGGAACCATCAGCCAAGGAAGATAGTTCATTAAGACGTCAACCCCCTTTCCTCAATCAGAGTTTTAGATTCTAATGGTATGGCCTCTTTTTCCCTCCATAAAGAAAAATAGAGAGTAACCGTCCAGCATTTCCTCTTGCTCAGGCAGAACACTGCTGTGTGATAGGGCCCCTCGGCCAAGTCCACTCTCTTTCCATGGCAAATGAATACAGGCGTCCATTAGAAGCCACAGTCTCTGGATTTTTGTTTGATTGTGTATGTTTTACTAAATATTTTTACCAGCTTATTGGAGTTGATGTGAATCACCTCACACACACATTTGGTCTCAAAGGCAAATATCAGCACATATTTTCAGTTGATGTGTGTGTTCTGAGATGCTTGTGGTTCCCAGCATCCCACTCCTGTGTTCTGTCACAGTTATTTCCATCTCTTATGTCACCATTAAGATTGTGAAGGTGTTTAAATGTTCATTTATAATGAAGGCGAGCACCTCCATGGAGTCAAGATTCAGGTAGGAACGAGGGAGAAGGAATGGGTACCCAGCAGGCACCAGCTAAAGCTCACCGGGCAGGTTGGCCTTTCAGCAGCACTTAGAGTGACCTTCCTGGATATCACTTGTCTGGTTTAGCAAACTAAAAGGACAATGCATGGGTCTCAAGTGTCTGGGGTGGTGGGAGCTGCATGACTGTACCCCGATGCAGGTCTAACCCTCATTCTACACCTGGGAGAAGACTACGGTGAAAATGTCGTCCAGGGTATGATGCCTGAAGGAGAAATTACCATGTCTCCCAACTGAGTAATCAGCGAGGGTCTGTAGATTTATTCAGAATGAAACAAGAGCGGACTGGTCTCTTTACTTTTTCCTCCTCTGATTTTGTTAATTTCCAAATGATCCAAAAAGATTTTTCTGCTATTTGAGCAATGCCGTGCCATTTTTATCATTTAGCAAAAATGATAGTTAAGATATGATTAGGAGGAAGTAAAACTTTGTGAAGTGTTCGCTCATGAAACCGTGTAGAACTCTTAAATCAGTGGTTCCAAATGGGACACTTCTGTTCGACAGATCTTGTCAAATACTACACAGTTGAAAGGGCCATCTCCTGGAATTTAAAGCAATGTATTTGGTGATCTCTGGAGTGGTTCTATTTGTTAAAACTGCCAAATTCTGTGATGATAACGTAAGTGACTTGTACTCTGTCTTCTTTTTTAATTTTCATATTAATGTTTAAATGCCTTCTGTCCCAACATAAATGGATTTTGCTTAACAAATATTGCTCGTAATTAGGCTCTTACCAGCTTAAACTGGCTCCTGCAAGCGTACAATACATTTCTCCTTCATTAGTTCTCCTAATTGAGTTACAGAAAATGAAATATTATTATGCCACAAATAATTGTATCTTATTTGCCTTTTACTTGAAGCTTTTCACAAGAGTTTATGGCTTTTTTAAATGACAGGAATGTTTTTTTTTTTCCTTAGCTCTATACTTCAGCCCCAAGTCTAACACTATTTCTTCCAACAGCTGAGGTGCATCTACTGGTGTATTTATAGTCACTTAGATTTTATTAATACTTTATTTTTACTAAGTGCCTGTGCTTTATTTTCTCTGATCCTGTTGGCGTTGAAAACCTGAGAACCGTGTGCCACCAGACTTGGCAAAAACATCACACACCAAAGATCCAAAGCTGTTTCACTTGCTTTCCCACTAGTGAATTTGGAACTCATTAGTGATAAGGATCTGAGTAGGCAAATAGACAACTTTATAAATTGTGGGAAACATTATCTATACATTATTTTTATTACACATAAAAGATATTCATGCAATTTTGAAACTTTTTCTATCATTTTTATTATTTCCTTAATAACAGGGACTTTACTATTCTGCGATTCATGAGCTAAGTCTGTAGAATGTACAGGTTTTGGTGTAGCCTCTTACCAGGCTGGCTGTTATATTTTGTTATCATGTGCCATCCCCAAGTTTCTTCATTCTGGCTTTCTGAAGGCAATCTTCCAAATGGTTGAGAAAGTATGAACATTTTGTTTCCCTGAGAAGAGAAAGGCAGGGGGAAAAAATTCAATTGACCAAAGATAAATGAATCATTTATTATTTCATAAGGTAATGTATTACTTGAGGTTCCTGACTGGGTCTGGCTTCCATCCATTATAGTTTCTATCATATGTGTTTCTTAAAAGACAGTTTTGTTGGAGAGATTGTAGGCTCACAGCAGGGTTGATAGAGGGTGTAGAGCTGTGCCCCTGCCCCATAACTGCCTGGCCTCTCCCATGGTCCTCTCCACTGAGCCCCACATTGGTTACAGTCAGCAAACCCATGTCACTGCATTCCTGTCTCCCAGCGTCTGTTGTACCGTAGGATTCCTTCTTGGCCCTGAACGTTTGAGAAAGATGGATATTGATCGGCAGACCAATCGGTTGTGATTGTGTTGTATGGAGTGGCCTCGCTGCCCTAAACATCCCCTGTGACCCACCTGGTCAGTTTTCTCTTCCTTGGTAGTCCCTGCACCCGCAGGACTTGTCACTGTCTCCACAGTTGTCTTTTCACACGACATGTGACTTCTCAGACTGGCTTCTTTTGCTTAGCACCATGCGTCTAACGTTTCTTTCTGTCTTTTCATGATGCCACACATAGCTCATTGCTTCTCAGTGCTTATTACATTGACCTGTCTGGATATGCTTATCCATTCAGTTACCTAAGGACATCTTGATTGTGTTCAAGTTTGGGCAATCAGGGATAACGCTGTTATAAATATTTACCTGCAAGATTCTGTATAGAAATTAGCTCCCAACCCAATTTAGATAAGTATCACCAAATAAGGCTACTCTGTCCATGTGGTAAAAGTATGTAAGGGCTAGCAAGATGGCTCAGTCAGCAGAGCAAGGGTGAGGACCTTGGTACAGTCTGGATCCCCCGTAATGAAAGGAGAGAGTTCTTCTTTGACCTCCACACATGCACTGTAGACATGAACATACAGGGACATTATAGACATGAACATACAGGGACATAATAAACAAACAAACAAACAAATGAATGTAACTTAAAAAAAGAAAATGGTAAGTGCCGACATGTCTTCCGCAGGCTCTCTCCTCATTGCCTTACATCACAGTGGAGGCGGTTCCTGTTGCCTCCACCCACCTCTCACCGTGCTGGGTGTGGTCAGTGTTCTGCATTTTGACTGTTCTAATCTGTATGTAGTAGAATCTCATGGTTGTTTTCATTTTCACTTTGCTGATGACATATGATGAAGAACATCTTCTCATGTGCTCACTTGCCATCTGTATCCATTATACATTTTAAATTCAAAACCATTAAAATTGTAATGGGTTGTAAGGGAGAGAATGGGAAGGGGGGAGGGGGGCCTCATCCCAGCCAACCACCTCCTCAGAAACTGCCTTCTCGCTTTTGGGGTGCGTGCGGCTGTACACCTCGTGCACACAGCCATCGCAAGCAGAGTTTACAGGAGAAGGAAGAGGCTGATGCGTCCGGAGGGCTTGTTGTGCTTTAAGGCAGTGTTAAATGCTTCAGTCCACTGTTTATTATTTTAATCACAAAAATGCCTCTGTAGTAGATGAAGTTACCATCTCTGCGTTAGCAGCTGAGGAAGCTGAGGTAAGAGGAGCCTTTCAGTCACAGCACAGAACCTGACTCAGTGCCTCTGGCCTTTGTGCCCATCATCTTCACACTTGACGATCGGATTAAATCATGTGAAATGTATAAAGACAAAAGTTTGGGGAACGCTTTGCAAGAGACCCTCTCGCATGAATGGAGACGCATATTTTCCATATATTTTGTTTGATTGATCATGCCTAGTTCTCCTAGCTTTGTCTGCCTTTGTTTCCCCTTGTGTCTGTGGCCTGCTGAAATCATACTTGGAGGAAGTTTTTGCTGTGCACATCTGTGAAGATGTCCACCTAGTCAGTGGCTGGTAAATAACCTCACAGTGCCAGACTTTTCATTTTCTCGTCTGTAAACCTGAATACTTGGTATGAAAATCAAAAAAATTGATATTCCACAGCTGTTTACTGAATGGGTGGATTTTCTTTCTCCTCTCTGCTGCCTTTCGTCCTGCTTCTCGTGGAAAAGAAAGCCATTCACTTGGCAGGATGGAGTCGGGGGACAGGGGCGAAAGGCATCCATTATAGCCCTGCTAATTTGCTGCTATCTTTTTTTCCCCTCATCAGCTTTATTGAGCAATAATTTTATACAATTAAATGAATCTATTTAATTGGATGAGTTTTGACAGTTTTATACTCCCTTGAAACCACAGTCACGATCCACACACAGTGCATCCCCCCCTCTCTCATACACACACACACACACGCACACGCACACGCACACGCACACGCACATGCACACGCACGCACACGAACACGCACACGCACATGCACACACACACACAGAGGCCATTCTTAGGGAAAAGAAAGGTATTTGAACATGAGCATCATGATACTATCACAGCTGGTTTGCTAGTGAATGGCACTACTACATGACTAGGCAATGTCGACAGCTTGGATACTCTGAAAGAAGGGATAATCCAAGCAGAGTGGGCCAGTGTGAGGTGTTGTCATACTGCTCAAAATAGTGTACAATTCAAAGTTTAATGAATCTTTAAAATTAAATTCTTTGTTACATTTTATTTATTTATTTCCCCTCCACGTGCGTGTGTGTGTGTGTGTGTGTGTGTGTGTGTGTGTGTGTGTGTGTGTGTGAGGGATGCATTCCATCTTCAGAGGAGAGCATAGTTGAGTAGTGACCTGGGTCTTACAGATTCAGAGAGGCCTCTTTGGGAGGTCTTTCTATTTTTTAATTGTTATTTATTTATTTTACATCCTGACTACAGTTTCCCCTCCCTCTTCTCCTCCGAATCACCCCCCCCCCATTCACTCCTCCTCCGTTTCTGTTCAGAAAAGGGCAGGCCTCCGGTGGATATCAGCAAAACATGGCATCTCAAGTAAGACTAAGCGCCTCCCCTTGCGATCTTAGCCATTCTAGCAGGTGTGAGGTGGAATCGCAAAGTCATTTTGATTTGCATTTTCCTAATGGCTAAGGATGTTGGACATTTCTGTAAGTTTCTCGGCCAGTTGAGAGTCTTCTGTTGAGAATCCTCTGTTGATCTGGACCCACAGAAGTCATTCCCAGTGACAGCAGCACAGTCGCACCAGACTTCCCTTCAGACGCCCTGAGTCTGTGAGCATTTTCCTCTTCTCAGATCCCTCCCATTGATCCATCTGTCTGCCCCTGCTACTTGTTGTGTGTAGGAAATAGTTTCTTATGGAAAACCACAAAGGTTTTCTTCACGGAATTTATAGTTTATCTTTTACATGTAGATTTATTGTCCACTTGGTGTTAACTTTTGAATGTGACCTGAGATACGGGCTACCACCCAGCTTCTCCTCAGCTCCCTCCATGTTCTTGTATGAGTGGGTAATAGATGTTCCCTTTTCCCACTGACTTTCCTCTGAGTCTTTGGAAACCAGCTGACCACATTTGTGTGGCCTTACATATGAATTTGGACTTCGTCCATTTTCCAATCCCATCTTCTCTGGTCAGGATTTTTAATGAGCCTTTGGGTCAAATAGTAAGTGTCTTCTGTCATACACACTCTTTTTCCCAGTCCTCCCCTGTTTAAGTCAATTTGGATATTTTTACTTTTTCCCCAATTGATATCAATTTTAGAACCAGCATGATGTGATTTTGTTTAGAATGATATTGAATATAGCCCACTCTGGGGGAGATTGACATCTTAATATCGGATCTTCTGACCCTTGGACATGGCCATCTCTTCATTGACTTGGAGACCCTGTTTAATTTCTCAAATATTCGTATATCTTGCCTGTCATTTCTACAGGGCACCTCCTCTAGCCAACACAGTTCACAGTGCTCCGCACTTTGTCCCACAATTTCCCTATGGACACGCATTGCTTTTTCCGTGCTTGACCGTGGCGACTAAGAGTCACGGCTAACACCCGCAGCTACCGGTGTCCAAAGGGTCTGCTCTCTCCTGAAGCTGAGCTGTTAGTCTGCAGCAGTTCATACATTTGGGAATCCTCTAGTTATGTATTTGAAGAGACGATCAGCAGTCATTGAATGCTCCTTTCTCCCCTCCCATAACCAGAATGAAATCCATGAACTATCTGACTCGCTGGCTGTATCCATGGGTGAATGGACGGATCTTTAGTTCACCATCTCAAACTCACAGTGGACTTGCTTGGTATTACAAACACATGTTAGGATGATCTCTGCAATACATGTTAATTAGATGATCTTCCTCTCTCTTGGTTGTTTCATTTAGATACCACGAAACATGAAATGTGTCTTATGCTCTCAGCAGCATGTAGGAAGTGGCTAGGTTTCTCCAGAGCAGGGAAAACAATTGCTTTCCTCTCCACCTCATGTGCGGCTCATCCACCACCGTCACTATCCTGCCCTGCATCTTACCGTTCATGGGAGCCCTGGATATGGCAGGCGGGGATTTCACCTGATAAACCCTGACAAACGTTGTCTGGGCCTTTAGTTTCATCTAATGGTTCTTCCCTCTCTCCTTTTAAGAGACAAGAAAAACGAATGGGCTGTTTTATACCCTTTCAGTCCTCTGATCTTCAGAGAGGAAAATGTTAAAAGGCATGGTGCAGCTGTTTTACGTTGCAGTTTGTAATCTAATTAAATGTATTTTATCAAGATCATTATGGACTTCGTTAAAGCTGGACTTTTTATAAGAAAGATGATGAGTTAGATGGATGTAGGATCATCTGGGTCTGTTAAATTTTGTGATCGTATCAGCAGTGCCTGATGGAGGGAAAAAACCCAAATCTGCCTTGAGATTTAGTTGGTCTTTAATTTTAGAAAGTTCTTTCTTCCCGTTTTTCTCTTCAATTTTTTTTTTCCTGTGAGCAGACGGAGTGATTAATAGCTTGGGTATATGGTGTGCCAAAGGAAGCCTCTTGCCCAACTGATGGCACTGTTGGGAGGTGGTGGAAGTGTTTCAGAGGTGGGCATCGCTGGAGGAAGTAGGTGGCTGGGGCTGTGCCCTTGAAGGACATGTTAGGGATGGGAGTCTCTCTGTTTTCATCTCTGTCATCTCCTCTTTCTCTCTCCCTTCCTCCTTCATCTCTCGTACAGTGAGATGAGCAGCTTACGCCATCAATTCGTGTCTTAGTATTACAGATACCTTCCCTGATGGTACTTGGCTTTGGCTTTAGTTGTTAAAGAGAGATGAAATGACATTTTCTTGCTGTGAGGGTTTTTTTTTTTTCTCCCCCTTTTGTGCTGTGTAGGAAATCGGTTTTATGGCCTTACGTTAACCACTAATTGTTTCCAGTGTTGGGGAAAAGGCATCTAAACCAGTATTTGAAAAGGGAAAGTGGCTCCTGTTTGTTTCTTTTCTTGTTGCTTCGTTTTGAGCATTGTTCTCATGACAACAGGAAAGCACTGCATGTGTACGCACTAAGAGTGGTAACGGACCCTGTGGTCCTCCACTTTCCTTTCTTACTCCAGCCTCCATTCTGACGGCCACAGGGTGCACCAGTCTCTGTCCCCCCCCCCCCCCCGCTGCTCCTTTTCCCCCCCATCACCCCCCCCCCCCTTTCCTCATGGCTTTCAGAATGGGAGCCATGCTAGCTTGGGTGAGATACACTTTCAAGGTGGTTTTGGTTTGCCGTTCTCCAGGAGTTAAAACTGTTAATTCTTTTTCACGTGTTTATTGGCCATTTGTGTCTCCTGAGAATTGTCTGCTGATTTTTCCTTTGATTTACATTGTTCTCTCCGTGTTCAATGTGCTGAGATTTTGTATATTCTGTTTTTTAATCTCACTTCTTTAGATGAGCATCTCCAAAGCCTTTCCCGTCCCCAAGACTTTTTAATGTCACTTGTCAATTCTTCTGCTGTTCTTTCGTGATCTATTAGGACACTATTCAGGAAGTTATTGCCAATACCCACATCCCAACATGTTTTTCTAGTGTCTTCACCCGGCAGTTTCTGGGTTTCAAGTCTTTACATTTAAGTCTTGGCCGCAGTTTGAATGATTTTTATATGGAGTGAAGCTGCCCAGCTTTCCCAATACTAGTTGTTTGAGAGACCTTTTTCTCACCACGTGATTCTGGCGCTTTGCTGGATGCATGGATTTAGATGAGAATCCTCAATTCTGTTCCTCATTGTCTTCATGAAGTGTGTATCGTCTTCTGAAATCTTTATATGTAAGGACTTTCCTCAGCTTGCCTGATGACAGTTTCTTAACAAATATGTTGTACCTTAAGCCTGTTTGAACCATTAGTTAGCAACTCTGTTGTGTGTGTGTGTGTGTGTGTGTGTGTGTGTGTGTGTGTGTGTGTGTGAGTCATTGAATCTACCTGACTGGACAACATATTAGGGTTTCTTCCTTGAGGTAGAAGAAGATTTTTTTTAAGGCTTATTCTATTAATCAGAGAAATGAAGAAAGACTGATGGGTCTGAGATAGGCCTTTGGTGAACTTGTGACCTTTCATTTCAAGGAAAGACAAACATTGTTTTGTAGTTTTTGGTCCTATATCTGCATTTTATAAAAGGTTATGTGTTAATTAATTAATACATATGTCTCTCTAATATTATTTTCCTTGTTGATATTGTTATTGGCAGCACCATCAACTTATATTTGGCTTTTTCTAGTACTTAATACTTTTATCTGAAAAAAATGTGCATATGTTATCTTGATCGAGGCAAATATTCACTAGTGAGATATTTAAGTGGTAATTAATTATTGAAAATTTTACATGGATTATACAGTGTCTAACTCCTGCCAGAATTTTATGAATCACTGAGTATGTGTGAAAGCAGTTTCATAGACTTAACTCACATATTAGAAAATGCTCATTTCATCAGGGAGTGTTGGTACATGCCTGTAATCCTAGGATTTGGGAAGCTGGGGCAGAAGGATTGAAGCAAGTTCAAGGCTAGTTGGGCAACATAGTGAGTGTGAGGCCATGCCGGGCCACATGAGACCCTGTCTTAGCATCTCTCCCCCTCAAAGGAAGAAGGGGGGGAGGATGAGGAAAAAAGGAAGGGAGGAAGGAAGGAGGGAGGGAAAGTCACTGAGCGATTTTGTGTCTTCTGCCCGTTTTTCTCTCATACGGATTTGCTTTTCAGTTAAACCTACTTAGGTCAGGATCCTTGCCCAGTTCATCTGAATTCCATTGAGTACTTACCTTTGTTTTCTTGGTTACTTATGTGAAAGAAGCATTGATATTGCCCCCGAGAGAAACTGGGTGACTGGCGTGCGTGCGTGCGTGCGTGCGTGTGTGTGCCCAGTGGTCCCTTGCTGGCCTCCAACCGTGGTCATGCTCCCCAGTGTGCTTCCTGGCTCCTTTCTCTCCCCCCTCTTAGTCTTTGTCTCAGGCTCCCAGGACTTCTGCGCCATGCCGCGTACCCGCTGCGAATCCCTCTCAGCGCTCTACAATCCCAGCCCAGTCTAGTTCACGTAAGCCACTACTGTCACCTCCTGTTTGGACACACACCATTAAAAACGGACCATTTTGAGGTTTGTCTGAGAAAGAGTGCTCTGTACTACCTTAGAGTCAGGGTTTCCCTGGAGACATTCTGTCATGATTTGGTTTTCCTGGAACTTGATCCAAGAGTATACATTTTTGGTTTGGATACAGTATCTGACTGAAACACTGTTGCAACCTGGTGAGGTCCATCTTGTCCCTGTTTGGCTGCGGAGGAGATGAGCTGTAGAGAGGTTCAGCAAGTGGCCAGCCCACGTAAAGCTGGGATTTAGAGTGCATTGCCTGGATCCTGGACTCTAGTTTTGCATGGCCTACTGAGACAAAATACTTTTCAGGAAATACGTGTTGATTGTACATGCAACCTGGTACCTGATGTAGTCTATCATGATCTCATTAATAATCAATCTCCATGTTTTCACTTTTTCACCAGAATATTGCGGGATCAGACAGACATTCCGATGCTTGTGGCTTTGCACCCCACCTCTTTTGTGTCGATGGAAAAGACCCTTCAAATTGGGGTTTTCTTTTATTAAAAGATAGAGATTTTACTTACTTATTTACTCCTTTCTTTTTGTTTTGTCTCATTTTTGTCTGTCTCTTTTTGAGGCAGGGTCTTGCTCTGTCTTCTAGGGTGGAGTAGAACTCATAATATTCCAACTCCTATGTGCTGGGATTACAGGCGTGCACCACATAGCTGTGGATTTCACATTATAGAAGATGCTATAGCTTGGGTATATAGTGTGCCAAAGGAAGCCTGTTGCCCAGCTGATGGCACTGTTGGGAGGTGGTGGAAGTGTTTCAGAGGTGGGCAACGCTGGAGGAAGTAGGTGGCTGGGGCTGTGCCCTTGAAGGACATGTTAGGGATGGGAGTCTCTCTGTTTTCATCTCTGTCATCTCCTCTTTCTCTCTCCCTTCCCCCTTCATCCCTCATACAGTGAGGGGAGCAGCTTACGCCATCAACTCTTGTCTTAGTATTGCAGATAATTTCCCTCATGATATTTGTCTTTGGCTTTAGTTATTCAAAAATATTCTTTTTTTGGGGGGGGGGGGTTTAGACAGGGTTTCCCTGTGTAACAGCCCCGGCTGTCCTGGAACTTGCTCTGTAGACCAGGCTGGCCTCCAACTCACTGAGATCCAGTTGCCTCCGCCTCCCAAGTGCTGGGATTAAAGGCGTGCGCCACCACCGCTGGGCCTAAAATATTCATTTTTTTTAACCCTGAAATATGACTATGTAGGTTTACATTAAGAAAAAAAACATGAATTTTCTGTCTTGGGAATATTTCCCTATAATCAAGATTTTAGAAATATTTTCAGATTTTCCAATACATTTATTAACTTTCAAAATTGAAATCTTAAGTTTGGGGAGATGACTTGGCAGTTAAGAGCGCTTCCTGTTCTTGCAGAGGGGCAGTGTTCGGTTCTCAGCACCGACATTAGGTAGATCGCAACCACCTGTAGTTCTAGGTCCAGGGCACTATGTCCTCTTTCGTACTCCCCAGGCATCCCCATATCTAGCGCACGCGCGCACGCACACGCACACCCCCCACCCCCACTCATCTGAATGGATGTTGCTGCAAATGAACTTTAAAATTACTTCAACAAATTATAGAAGATTCTTTTTTTTTTTTTTTT
>CABHPQ010197284.1:0-10827 GCA_902168405.1 Peromyscus aztecus | reverse complement strand
CCCCCACCACTCACCCCCCTCTGCAGGTCTGCTCCACAGGCCCGTTCTCCCCTTTGCCCCCTCTCCTCAGCTAGGTGCGAGTGTTTGAGCACAGAAGACCCTGGTTCACACAGTCTGTGCTCATTCTTCACGGACTGCAAAAGAGCATACTAGTTAAGTCTTGGCTTTGATTCTTCTCTTGTGACTGTGGTTTTTGGCAAACTGGATTACTATCCCTGCAGCCAGTGCTACTATTTATTCACACGTGTGTGTGTGTGTGTGTGTGTGTGTGTGTGTGTGTGTGTGTTGTATGCATGTGTAGGTTGGTATGCATGTCTCTATGTGTGCAGAGGCCAGAGGAGGGTTTCAAGTGTCCTGTTCTTATCCCTTTCTGCTTCATTCCTTTGAGATGGTGTTTCTCACTGAACCTGAAGCTGGACTGGCAGCCAGCAAGCTCCAGAAACCATCCAGTCTCTGCTCCCGACAATACTAGGGTTAAACATATGCCCATAGCCACACCCGTGATGCCAGGTACCCAAACTCAGATCCTCATGCTTATGTCCAAGTGCTCTTACCTGCTGGGCCATCCCCTCAGCCACATGCATATATTTGATGAGGAAAATTGGTGGAATCCAAATCACTGAGCCTTGTCATGGGAGTGTGGTTTGATTCTCCTCCAAAGTCCAGATTTCCAGAAAAGCCCATGCATCAAGGAGTGTTTGTATTAGGATCAGACCCTTTTTGTGAAGTTAGTGTCATTTGGTCCAGCAGTAAAGCCCTGAGAACACATGCAATCTGTTTACAACTTCTTGAAGGGGGTGTCTTGAAGAGCATTTGTGAATCTGTTACTGCCATGGACTGACTGTGCTCGGCAATTTTCCATATAATATTTAATAGCTGCTTAAATATCATTCAATTCCATGTATCATTTAGTCACTGCAGTGATCTTCTGAAATATATAGATTTTTTTTTTATTTCTGTGAATTAGAACTGTTACTTTGAGGTACTTACAGATTCCTATGTGTTTATAAGATATAATGGAGAGAAATCCCTGGATCCTTTATCTAGTTTCCTAAAGAGGTTTCATTTTTGTCTTTGTCTTTTAATGTCATGCTAGGGATGGAATACAGGACTTCACACATGCTAAGCAGAGTCTCACACATGCTGTGTTCACACACTCTACTCCTCAGCAACATCTCCAGCCCCAGTGGCAACATTGTAGAAAACTGGCACATAGTATCTCAATCGGGACCTTGCCATGGATAGGACATGTCCACCACTGGGACTGTCCCTCATGTGGTCCTCTCACAGCTGTGCCCAGTGTCCTGGCACACCACTCCAGCTTTAAAAATTAGGAATCTATGAGCCATTTTCCACTTTTGTCTTTTCAAGAATGTTATATAAATAAAAGAAAATAGAGCGTGTAATAAGTTTAGCATGAACTTTACCTTTGACAAAATTTTCTGGAAGTTTCCTCCAGCTCTTGCATATACCAGTCTGTTCTTTTTGTTGCTAAGGAGTAGTCCATGGTTTGAATGGACCAGTTTCTGCCAATGGAGTGCACCTGGGTCTCTTCTGTCAAGTTCCAAAGAAACCAAGACAAGCCTTACTCGGTACCTGTGGTTTCTCCTGGCACTTCTCACCCCGTCCTCTACCCTACTCTCCAGCGCAGGGGCTGGGCTTCGCTTTCCTTCCCGCAGCTTCTGATTCCTATATAAACCAGCCATTTTGGCCGTATGCTCTGTCCCTCATAGCTACAATAAAACCCTTCTCCTCAACCATTTTTTTGGAGCGGTCATTTCCCCATTTTCTTTTCAGCTCCCAGGTTTTGCCTGTTGCAAATGGAGTTTCTAAATATTTTTGGAAAGGTTTTGTGGGAGCCCGAGTCTTCATTTTCTGGGGTACATGTTCAAGACCTTGGGGTGGTATAGCAGTTGTGCATTTAGTGTGCTGGGGTTTGTCCTTTGTTCCTGTGTTGGGAGCTTGGTCCCTAGGGTGACAGTTTGTACAATATTTAAGAAGTGTGTCTTAGCAGGAGACCTTGGGGAGTAAGTTATCAGAAAGGATGGTGGGATCCCAGTCTCTGTGCTTTTTGTGATACCCTGTGACTTCTCTTCCTACACCATTCCAGCCATTGATATCCACCATGAGATGATACAGCCAGGGCATCCCTCACCATAACCTGTGCTTTGCTGTGAGCTCTTTTAATAATGCTTTAATAATGCTCTTTTCTTCGTAGTTGGCTTCCTTCAGATATTTCCTTGTGATAACACGAAACAAACTAATGACATGCAGCTTGCATTGACCCTAAGAAGTATGTTATTGCTTTTTTAATTCTGAATTAGAAGTGAGAAAACAAGCCCACAGTAGTCACTTTATTCAAGGTGAATAAACTTGACCTGAGATCTGTCTGACCCTCTCACTCTGTACCTCTTCCAGTAGAGGACTGTGCTCTATAATATGTGACTTTTCACATATAATGGTGTTTGGAACAGAAAATGATGGCTCTGTTTTCACCATCAGTAAAAAATGAGGAGGTGAATTTGTGGACATATGTTTTGTGTTGAATTTTTACTCAGGAGTTGGAAGCCAGTGAAGAGATGCCAGACTCCATGGTCATAAGCTTCTTAACATTTTAATGATAGGCAAGGCGAAGAGCCTTGTGATCTTGTCTCTGTGAGAGGTTGAGTGGCAGGAAGTGTTTGCTCAAGGAATCAAGGATCTGAATCTAACTCTGCATCTTTTTGTGCCCAGCTGCCCTTCTTTCTGCCGGGACCGCTGTTGATGCAGGCAGCCTAGTGACTGGCAGCTCTCCGGAAGGCAGATGCTATCAGTCACTGCTGGGGAGGGGACGGAGATGTGGTGGAGAGGGGAGAGCAGGACATTCCTAGGGGCAGATGATCTGATCAGGAGCTGCCACAGTGCAGAGCTGCGGGTGTTTGTGTTTGTGAGATGCACTGTGTTGCAGCCTCTGCCTGTAATCTAGAGGGCCACTTCTGGGTGACATCTTGACAGGAAGGTGCCCCGTGGGAGAAGAGGGCTCATTCTCTGTCTGACCGACATTTCCTCATTAATACTTCCTGTCTGGTCAGTCGAATCTGCCTGGACATTTATATGGAACCACTAGCTTTGTGTCTACTTCTCTTTTTCCCCCAGTAAAAGGGAAAGACTCTTGTTTAGCAGTTTGAGAAAATTGCAGCCAACAAATTTCACACGATGATGGCAAGATTCAATGTAACTTTAGAGGCCACGTAATTTATGCTCCTGCAGGAAATGGCCTCTCTGTTCCAGAGATTTTTAATCAAGGTAGATGGTTACCACTCGGCTGTGTGCAGCCTAAATATTGTTTCTGAATTCAAATGGTTGATTTCAGTTTGGTCCCTACAGACTGAAATGAAGCTAGATTGACAAGAGCCTGATTCTGTGATTATGGCTGCAAAGACTTGAAGCCACGTCCTCTGCAATGTAACTGACCTGAAGTAATGTGCCCTCCCAGAGGTCAGTGTTGTTTGTATTGTAGTAATGGACTTTTCCCCATTAACATGTAATTCCATCTCCGATCTCAATATTTAATAAACACGTAAAGAAGATTCCGGAAGTTGCTCTGTCTCAGCTTGTACTTTTCTTTTTGGCTGATAGATGACAATTAGTGCTAAGGTTGTTCACTGTGTTCTCTTGCAAGGATGGTCATGCCCGTGATGTCTGTTGATGTGATTTCCTGTGGGGACTCTATATTATAGAGTCACCAGCCATTGCTCGAAGCACAGAGAAGAAGTTCTAGTCTCAGTCCTTCATTATGTAACAGTAAGTTCCTTGTACAATAGGCAATTGCACATTTAGCTTTGTCTGGGAGCAAGAAACTTAGAAGATATCAGTGATTTTCAAATAATATTCTGAGGCTGCCGCCCGGTGCTCTGTGTTAGCACTGGACTGCTAACAACACACGTGCAAGCCTATCTTGTTTCTTTTACAGCGTCTCACTTCTGTCTGGTTTATTGTCAGGTTTGTGTAACATTATGTGATGGAACCTTTCCACTCTTGAAAACTGTAGTCAAGATGCTTGGTAAGGGTTTTTAAGATCACAGAATTAATGATACATGGTAAATAAATGATAATCTGTGCACACCTATGAATTTGTAGCCCACACAGCAGGCTTGGTGACAGCGGGACCTTGTAGACGCATCTCTATGGGACTCTTTTCAGATTTCAGAAGTGATTGGCCACCATGAACATGAAGGTAGAGGTCCGAGCAGCCGCTTGAGTCTGCATGCTGCGCGGGATTAAGTTTTATCTGTAGGAGCGGTCAAAGATGCATCTAAAAAGGTAAAATAAAACCTAGCCTGACATCTCCCCAAGAGAAGAAGGAAAACTATAATTTTGTTTGATTGTAGTCTCGGAGCTCTGTGGCCAAAGTGTGTTTCCTATAGGTAGAATTTGTACAGTTATGAGACATGATTTCAACGACAGTCTAGGAGTTCTTTATGCCTCTTTTGTGGGGACTCAAGGGTGGGGTGGGAGTGTGGGGGGCAGAGAAAGGACTATGATTTTTATTTTACTTCATTTTTTTGGCAAAACAAGTAATCTCCTTTAAGGGATGGCTCCCTGAAGAGCCCCTGAGATATCTGCAGACAGCTCCTGAAGTTATTACAAATTCACGGCTTCCTGTCAGTGACATTGCTATGTCTCTATCCAGTCTAATCATAAATCCACTCAGATGACAAGGGAGAGATTCTGCTCACCACCGTTGTTAAGACAGTGTGTTGCTGAGTTCAAGGCCTGTGCCCCCATCTCAGGATGCATTGAGTGACTTCTGTGGTAGCGTTAATGTTCCGGACACACAGCTAGCATTTCCTGAGTCACAGGCTCTTTGACCTAATATGATTCTGGCCGTGATTCAGTCAGTTAATTTTGGGAGACCAGGTACCTTGCCATCCTGGTCTTTTTCATTGGCAGAGAGACGTTACGCATCTCTATATTTAACACACCTGTAAGCGGCAAAGAACAGAGTCTTTGAACAGTGCTTCCACGTTCAGGGTGATCTGTTGCTTTTGTACTGGCCCCCCTGGGTCAGCCTTGTCCGCAGTTCCTTTCCAGATGTTGTCTGCAAAAAGTCTCCTGCCTTCCCGTCGAGAGTATACTGAGTCTTCTCTTTTTCTGGAAAAAGTTGAAGTTACGTTGTTCCCTCTGACAGTATTCTAGAATCATTCCTCTATTCACGCCATATCAGAAAGCAGACTCTTGTATAATATGGCTGAAGAATATCGGCCAATGGTTTGTGAAACCTCGAGTTAATCCCAAGATCAGCTGGCTAAGACAGTTGGTATAAGTTTGATGAACTCTGTATTTCCTTATTTTCTCCCCTCCCACCTGATAGGGACAGTATTTTCAAAGTAGTAAGTGCATCATTAGTTCCTTTATTTTCACTGAGTGGCCAATATCTGCCATACCCAGGTGTCTCTGAAACACTAGCTAGCAGGTACTGGATGTGTGCTAAGCGCCGGCAATGTTTTATGTGTTCAGATTATCCTTAGAGTAATCTAGGAGGGGGGCCGAAGTCAAGCAGTTGACGCAACATTAAGAGCTAGAAAAGAGAGAGAGGCGCGCCTTTCCTCTGTGGTGTGCTCCCCTCCCCCCCCACCCCCCCACCCTCCACCCCTGCTCTCTGCCTTTCTCTTTGTATCAGAGTTGAAAGGCGTGGCTTGGCTTCGTTTTCTAAAGGAGTCCAGCCCCCAGAGTTGAACAATTCCTCCTCAGCATCATCTTTAAGAAAGATGCACAGAAAAGAACCAGATGGACAGCTCTGTTCCTTGGCAATCCTAAAGTAGTCATGACTTTGGAAAATGGCAAAGTGACACGTTGCTAGTGAAACTGTGGAAGGAAGCCAGGGTGATTCAGGCAGTTCCACTGGTCATTTCCAGACATTCAGCATTGTCTCTCAGAGCTTTGAATTTTTAATGTAGCGACAAGACACTGACTCGCTGGCTAGAGCTTGCTCTGCTAATGTTCTGTTGTCCAGTTGCTAAGTTGAAATGGCTGTAGTCCTGCAGAGACACACAGAGCTCCCCATCAGGGCCCTCGGCTGGCTCATGCTTCTTTCATTTCCAGCACTACATCCCCTTGGCTGTTCTCTTTCTCCATGACTCCTGAAGCCAGCCAGGAGCAAGGCCTTCCCGTGTCCCGATGGAGAGGGACCTGATTGAGGAGCTGAGAGAGTAGCAGTGGGGAAATAGAGCAGTATGCTTCAGAGCGGCCTCATTCTTCCTGGATTTTGTCTGTCCTTAGGAGAAAGGGAAGTAGACAGTTTTTTTTCTCAGAATTAACATTTAGATGAGAAAATTTAGAGCTCAGATTGGTAGTGCGGCTGTTTCCTATTGTGAGGACATCATGGAAGGGTTAAACGTGAGAGCCTTCTGGTTTTCCACTGTTCCTTTTTTCCAGGGTCTACTGTAGTAATTTAAGACATGTCCCTGTCCACCTTCCACTCACACATGGAGCGTTTTTATATCCATTATGATTTAACCACTTAAATTTTTGATTCCAAAATGATTTAAGACTCGGTTGCTCCAATGTTTGCCTAGCATAGCCCTGGGTTTGCTACCCAGTGGCGTATCAACTGGGCAT
This sequence comes from Peromyscus aztecus, assembly GCA_902168405.1. Classification (NCBI taxonomy): domain Eukaryota; kingdom Metazoa; phylum Chordata; class Mammalia; order Rodentia; family Cricetidae; genus Peromyscus; species Peromyscus aztecus. The sequence continues at coordinate 4,227 of CABHPQ010197284.1, read as the reverse complement.
GGTGGTACATGCTTGTAGTCACAGCGCTCAGAAAGTGAAGGCCAAAGAATCAGAAGTTCACGGACATGTTCTGTTATATAAATTCAGTATCAGCTCAGCCTAGGAGAATCTGTCTTAAAAAAAAAAAAGATTCAAGGTCATGTCTGCATGCTAATAGATACATCTGTCTGTTTTTAAAAATGTTCACATGCATGGCATATGTGTTATGTGGTTTGACAATAATTGCTAATTTACTGAACTCATATTTGTCAGGCATTGTACTTTATATACAGATAACAAAACTAAGGTTCAAGGACATGTCACCGTTCAAGGTGGCACCATTGGTATGTGTCACAATTGCCAATGTAAACCCCAAGATGTAGGGCTCCTGAACCCATATCCTGACCCTTTCACCATGCACTGATTCATGTAACTAGTTCCCCACAGAGAGGCATAATCCTCTCATTTTTCACAGTAACAAATATTCCTAGAATGAACCCCTTTGTCCAGATACTTATGAAAAAATGTCTGTGATACGTGCATTTTAATGCTCAAGAGCCAACCTGATTTAACGATGTTTTTAGCTCACAGTGGCCTGTGCAAAGAGGTCGAGGTCTGTCTGTGTAGGAACTGGTGCTGGGCACCCAGCAGCTACGGTCTTGAAAATGGCATTGCGTTTTAGTTCTCCTTCGCGTAGTTAGGCTTGTGCTTGCTTTTAAAAGATCCAGAATTCGTGTTCTCCGTTGATGTTACTACTGGAATCCCTGTTTTAACTCCCAGTGACCTTCAAGACCAAGAAGAGGAAACCCTGATTGTTTAATAATTTGGGGTACCTCTCAGGAGTCAAGTCTGAGAAGAGTTCACAGACGTGAAGTGGCCACAAAAGATGACCCTTACCAAGGAGGTTGATACCTCCTCATTCTCGGTATCACAGTGAAATGACAATTTCATTTTTCTCTTTTCCATTTCAGTAGGTTTTGATGTGCTGAAAAATTAAAAAAAAATATACAAACAAAAACTTGATATGTGGAATATTTGCCTATATCGCTGAGAAAGCAATAGTGTTGTAAGACCAGGGTGGCTTTTCATCAGTGGAGTGATTAATTACTACATCAGAATGTGTAGGTGGTGATCAATAGTACAGTGATGGGTAAATGAGTTTCCTGCCTCCCCTAAGCATCTCCCGGGAGGCCCTGCTTCAGCCTTCCTCAAAGCTGCATGATAGGCCTGTGCACTAGATTGAGGGGTTTGTTGACCGACAGGTATTTTTCTGGATGTAGGAATCCAAGCCCAGGAGGCAAAGTCCTTTTCTGAGTAGAGTTCAGTCTTCCATTGCTTACCCAGAGCCTGCCTTGAGATGGTCTCCGTGGAACAGTGGGGGACCAGGATTGAGACTGTGCCCTCTGCACAGGAAGATTGACTGGATGCTTGCTTAGTTCCCGTGCTTGCTTGGGGTCACACATGCAAAGCTCATGCCCTACTGCTGACCTATGCTCCCAAGCCTAAGGATTTTTAATATGGTAGTTCTGGTTTGCACCAAAATGGGAAAAACAAAAAACAAAACCAAAACACCATATTGGAATTCTGTACCCATACACAGGTTGCAAAGTTCCTCTGTTTCCTGAATCTGAGGGTGGCAGCAAGGGTTCAAGAAGTGACCTTTTGACCTTGGCCTGAGGTGGATGGAGGTGTGGTAGTAGGAGCTTCCACCTGGCCTTGGTAAGCTTTGTGTAGATTTCTCAGGTTGGCATTGAGAGTTGCTATAGGGTATATTCACAAATAAATGGTACTCTCTTTAGCTCTTATTTTGCATTTAAATTGACATTAAGTTTCATAGACCTACAAAGAACTGTGCTGGGGACACCCTGTAAGTGCTGCCGAGGACATGCTCACGTACTTAGCCTTCATGAGGAGGGGCTGTGGGAGTCTGACTTTATCAAGCCTTGTCAAGGTTGACCGAAGCTCTCATTTCCTTCCCCTTCAATGACAACAGTTCTTAAGTGCTGAGGATGTAGCTTGGTGGTAACACACTCTCCTGTGAGGCAAGGTCCCGGGTTCAATTCTCAGTAAAACAAACAAGCAAACCAAAATACAAATAAAAACAAAAAACTCCAAAAGCGATAGATAAGAAAACCCAAAGCAGCAACTGGGCATGGTAGTCCCTGTTCATAATCCCACATTTGGGAATCCTGGCATTTGGGAAGCAGAGGCCAGGAGTCAGGAGTTCAAGGCCAGCCTTGGCTATATAGCAGATTTCACGCACACAAACAAACAGACAAAAATAATAGCTCTTTAAGCATAGAGCATACCCATGGCATAATGTTTTTTGAAGGATGGGGATCAGAGAGGCAGGGCAATGGTTAGGACTGTGGGTTTATAATCAGTTGTCTGATTCGTTTCCTAGTCTGTAAAGTAGGACCAATCAGAAGAGCCTCCGTGTCACAGGTTGTCATCAGATCACATGACTTAATATGTGAAGCAGTTTGAATGCCATCTGGTACACGTGAAGCCCTCGATAAATATTAGCTGCTGTTGTGACTAGAGCTGTAAATCATTAGCATTTTATTTTTCTAGCAGATTCCTATCTTATAATGAGGAGGGAAGGAGACAGAAGCATTTGAAATGGAGGGTTTAACATTGAGAACACCAAATCAGGGTTAGGGCTTGCAGACAATGAAATGGAATTCACAGAACATGTTGACTTTGTTTGTTTGTTTGTTTGTTTGTTTTTCAAGACATGGTTTCTCTGAGTAGCTTTGCACCTTTCCTGGAACTTGCTTTGGAGACCAGACTGGCCTCGAACTCACAGAGATCCTCCTGCCTCTGCCTCCCCAGTGCTGGGATTAAAGGCATGCACCACCACCGCCTGGCTAGAACATGTTGACTTTTGAAGCCTGAGGACGGGAGGACTCCAGTTCCTCATGTAAATCTCCGTCGCTCATTAGGAGACAGGTGCCACTGGAGCCCTCCCAAGTAGGCTCCACAGCTTCTCACTGAAAACCACAGGTCCTAAGAATGTTGTTTTGCCCCTGGTCCTTGTGCAGAAGGGGAAGCCGCTTTGCTGTCAGCCTGCAGGTCCATCCTACTGGATGGATTCTGCACTTGGCTGCAGGCCTGTGTAGCAATGGTCAGAGCAGATGTCACACCTGTCAGAAGGGCAGGATTATGTTGAGATGCAGCTAAGACAAAGATCTCATGAGATAGCGCTCTGATTGGGTAGATGAGATCCCAAAACCCCTTGGTTTTAAGAATGGAGTATTTGTGAAAATGATAGTAAACTATTCTGGCAGGCCAATAACAATCTTATAAGCACCAAGATACATGCTGTGTGTCAAGAGAAAATGGTTTTGAAATCCCCTTTCTTTCAATACATCAGGTGCAGCTTGTTAAATTTCTCCATGTTACTTCTTCGTATGTCTTCCTAAGATCTCAGTTCCAAGAAAGCAGAGCTTTTATTTGCAATACTGCCTGTCATTATCTTAAAATATTTATTTTATTTATGTATACTTATGCATATTTAATATTTTATTTAATCTGGTACAGTCCCGAGAAGAATTGGATAGAATTCTCCATTGCCTTCCTTTCTCACTTGCCTTTAACTGTGTTCCCAGATCAGCTGGCTCTGAGTCCTTGACAACCTGACAGACACAGGTAGATCAGAGGACACACTTGATTGAGATATCAGCCAAGAGAGTTCATTGTGGAAATGATGGTGGCAGTATTTTCGTTTGTCTTTTTGACTATGCATTTATTGTTGCCGATATTCACAATCAAACCTCAGGTTTCAAAGAGAGAGCTGCGGTTCCCTCAAAGACATTTCTCTTTTTAGCTGTTTTTCTCCAGCGTCTTGTTTTGGGAGAAGTGAAAGAATGGCCGCCAAGTGGCTGCAGAGTCTAGAGAAGCCCTGGCACCGTTGGCATTGGGACTGGACTGTGGCATGCAGACAGTCAGCAGCACCCCTGGCGTCTGCTGGCAAACCACAGCCCCACTCTGTCACTGCAGTAAGAAACACCCTCAGACACTGTCAAATGTTGATAGTTGGGGTGTATAAAAATCATCCCCATGAGGCTGGTAAAGATGCTTCCTGCCAAGCCTGACGACCTGAGTTCAGTGTCCAAGATCCAGGTGATGGGAAGAGAAATCAGTTCCTACAGGTTGTCATCTGATCTGTGCATGTACGCTATCAGTATAGCACACAAACCACACACACACACACACACACACACACACACACACACACACACACAC
>CABHPQ010197283.1:0-10849 GCA_902168405.1 Peromyscus aztecus | reverse complement strand
CCCCCACCACTCACCCCCCTCTGCAGGTCTGCTCCACAGGCCCGTTCTCCCCTTTGCCCCCTCTCCTCAGCTAGGTGCGAGTGTTTGAGCACAGAAGACCCTGGTTCACACAGTCTGTGCTCATTCTTCACGGACTGCAAAAGAGCATACTAGTTAAGTCTTGGCTTTGATTCTTCTCTTGTGACTGTGGTTTTTGGCAAACTGGATTACTATCCCTGCAGCCAGTGCTACTATTTATTCACACGTGTGTGTGTGTGTGTGTGTGTGTGTGTGTGTGTGTGTGTGTTGTATGCATGTGTAGGTTGGTATGCATGTCTCTATGTGTGCAGAGGCCAGAGGAGGGTTTCAAGTGTCCTGTTCTTATCCCTTCCTGCTTCATTCCTTTGAGATGGTGTTTCTCACTGAACCTGAAGCTGGACTGGCAGCCAGCAAGCTCCAGAAACGATCCAGTCTCTGCTCCCGACAATACTAGGGTTAAACATATGCCCATAGCCACACCCGTGATGCCAGGGACCCAAACTCAGATCCTCATGCTTATGTCCAAGTGCTCTTACCTGCTGGGCCATCCCCTCAGCCACATGCATATATTTGATGAGGAAAATTGGTGGAATCCAAATCACTGAGCCTTGTCGTGGGAGTGTGGTTTGATTCTCCTCCAAAGTCCGGATTTCCAGAAAAGTCCATGCATCAAGGAGTGTTTGTGTTAGGATCAGACCCTTTTTGTGAAGTTAGTGTCATTTGGTCCAGCAGTAAAGCCCTGAGAACACATGCAATCTGTTTACAACTTCTTGAAGGGGGTGTCTTGAAGAGCATTTGTGAATCTGTTACTGCCATGGACTGACTGTGCTCGGCAATTTTCCATATAATATTTAATAGCTGCTTAAATATCATTCAGTTCCATGTATCATTTAGTCACTGCAGTGATCTTCTGAAATATATAGATTTTTTTTTTATTTCTGTGAATTAGAACTGTTACTTTGAGGTACTTACAGATTCCTATGTGTTTATAAGATATAATGGAGAGAAATCTCGGGATCCTTTATCTAGTTTCCTAAAGAAGTTTCATTTTTGTCTTTGCTTTTTAAATATCATGCTAGGCATGGAATACAGGACTTCACACATGCTAAGCAGAGTCTCACACATGCTGTGTTCACACACTCTACTCCTCAGCAACATCTCCAGCCCCAGTGGCAACATTGTAGAAAACTGGCACATAGTATCTCAATCGGGATCTTGCCATGGATAGGACATGTCCATCACTGGGACTGTCCCTCATGTGGCCCTCTTACAGCTGTGCCCAGTGTCCTGGCACACCACTCCAGCTTTAAAAATTAGGAATCTATGAGCCATTTTCCACTTTTGTCTTTTCAAGAATGTTATATAAATAAAAGAAAATAGAGCGTGTAATAAGTTTAGCATGAACTTTACCTTTGGCAAAATTCTCTGGAAGTTTCCTCCAGCTCTTGCATATAGCCAGTCTGTTCTTTTTGTTGCTAAGGAGTAGACCATGGTTTGAATGGACCAGTTTCTGCCAATGGAGTGCACCTGGGTCTCTTCTGTCAAGTTCCAAAGAAACCAAGACAAGCCTTACTCGGTACCTGTGGTTTCTCCTGGCACTTCTCACCCCGTCCTCTACCCTACTCTCCAGCCCAGGGGCTGGGCTTCGCTTTCCTTCCCGCAGCTTCTGATTCCTATATAAACCAGCCATTTTGGCCGTATGCTCTGTCCCTCATAGCTACAATAAAACCCTTCTCCTCAACCATTTTTTGGAGCGGCCATTTCCCCATTTTCTTTTCAGCTCCCAGGTTTTGCCTATTGCAAATGGAGTTTCTAAATATTCTTGGAAAGGTTTTGTGGGAGCCCGAGTCTTCATTTTCTGGGGTACATGTTAAGACTTGGGGGTGGTATAGCAGTTGTGCATTTAGTGTGCTGGGGTTTGTCCTTTGTTCCTGTGTTGGGAGCTTGGTCCCTAGGGTGACAGTTTGTACAGTATTTAAGAAGTGTGTCTTAGCAGGAGACCTTGGGGAGTAAGTTATCAGAAAGGATGGTGGGATCCCAGCCTCTGTGCTTTTTGTGATACCCTGTGACTTCTCTTCCTACACCATGCCAGACATTGATATCCACCATGAGATGATACAGCCAGGGCATCCCTCACCATAACCTGTGCTTTGCTGTGAGCTAAATAATGCTCTTTTCTTCGTAGTTGACTTGCTTCAGATATTTACTTGTGATAACACGAAACAAACTAATGACATGCAGCTTGCATTGATCCCAAGAAGTGTGTTATTGCCTTTTGAATTCTGAATTAGAAGTGAGAAAACAAGCCCACAGTAGTCACCTTATTCAAGGTGAGCTAGCAAGTCAGTTGTATGACTTAAAACTTGACCTGAGATCTGTCTGACCCTCTCACTCTGTACCTCTTCCAGTAGAGGACTGTGCTCTACAATATGTGACTTTTCACATATAATGGTGTTTGGAACAGAAAGTGATGGCTCTGTTTTCACCATCAGTAAACACGAGGAGGTGAATTTGTGGACATACGTTTTGTGTTGAATTTTTACTCAGGAGTTGGAAGCCAGTGAAGAGATGCCAGACTCCATGGTCATAAGCTTCTTAACATTTTCATGATAGGCAAGGCGAAGAGCCTTGTGATCTTGTCTCTGTGAGAGGTTGAGTGGCAGGAAGTGTTTGCTCAAGGAATCAAGGATCTGAATCTAACTCTGCATCTTTTTGTGCCCAGCTGCCCTTCTTTCTGCCGGGACCGCTGTTGGTGCAGGCAGCCTAGTGACTGGCAGCTCTCCGGAAGGCAGATGCTATCAGTCACTGCTGGGGAGGGGACGGAGATGTGGTGGAGAGGGGAGAGCAGGACATTCCTAGGGGCAGATGATCTGATCAGGAACTGCCACAGTGCAGAGCTGCGGGTGTTTGTGTTTGTGAGATACACTGTGTTGCAGCCTCTGCCTGTAATCTAGAGGGCCACTTCTGGGTGACATCTTGACAGGAAGGTGCCCCGTGGGAGAAGAGGGCTCATTCTCTGTCTGACCGACATTTCCTCATTAATACTTCCTGTCTGGTCAGTCGAATCTGCCTGGACATTTATATGGAACCACTAGCTTTGTGTCTACTTCTCTTTTTCCCCCAGTAAAAGGGAAAGACTCTTGTTTAGCAGTTTGAGAAAATTGCAGTCAACAAATTTCACACGATGATGGCAAGATTCAATGTAACTTTAGAGGCCACGTAATTTATGCTCCTGCAGGAAATGGCCCCTCTGTTCCAGAGATTTTTAATCAAGGTAGATGGTTACCACTCGGCTGTGTGCAGTCTAAATATTGTTTCTGAATTCAAATGGTTGATTTCAGTTTGGTCCCTACAGACTGAAATGAAGCTAGATTGACAAGAGCCTGATTCTGTGATTATGGCTGCAAAGACTTGAAGCCACGTCCTCTGCAATGTAACTGACCTGAAGTAATGTGCCCTCCCAGAGGTCAGTGTTGTTTGTATTGTAGTAATGGACTTTTCCCCATTAACATGTAATTCCATCTCCGATCTCAATATTTAATAAACACGTAAAGAAGATTCCGGAAGTTGCTCTGTCTCAGCTTGTACTTTTCTTTTTGGCTGATAGATGACAATTAGTGCTAAGGTTGTTCACTGTGTTCTCTTGCAAGGATGGTCATGCCCGTGATGTCTGTTGATGTGATTTCCTGTGGGGACTCTATATTATAGAGTCACCAGCCATTGCTCGAAGCACAGAGAAGAAGTTCTAGTCTCAGTCCTTCATTATGTAACAGTAAGTTCCTTGTACAATAGGCAGTCGTACATTTAGCTTTGTCTGGAGGAAGAAACTTAGAAGATATCAGTGATTTTCAAATAATATTCTGAGGCTGCCGCCCGGTGCTCTGTGTTAGCACTGGACTGCTAACAACACACGTGCAAGCCTATCTTGTTTCTTTTACAGCGTCTCACTTCCGTCTGGTTTATTGTCAGGTTTGTGTAACATTATGTGATGGAACCTTTCCACTCTTGAAAACTGTAGTCAAGATGCTTGGTAAGGGTTTTTAAGATCACAGAATTAATGATACATGGTAAATAAATGATAATCTGTGCACACCTATGAATTTGTAGCCCACACAGCAGGCTTGGTGACAGCGGGACCTTGTAGACGCATCTCTATGGGACTCTTTTCAGATTTCAGAAGTGATTGGCCACCATGAACATGAAGGTAGAGATCCGAGCAGCCGCTTGAGTCTGCATGCTGCGCGGGATTAAGTTTTATCTGTAGGAGCGGTCAAAGATGCATCTAAAAAGGTAAAATAAAACCTAGCTTGCCATCTCCCCAAGAAAAGAAGGAAAACTATAATTTTGTTTGATTGTAGTTTCGGAGCTCTGTGGCCAAAGTGTGTTTCCTATAGGTAGAATTTGTACAGTTATGAGACATGATTTCAACAATAGTCTAGGAGTTCTTTATGCCTCTTCTGTGGGGACTCCAGGGTGGGGTGGGAGTGTGGGGGGCAGAGAAAGGACTATGATTTTTATTTTACTTCATTTTTTTGGCAAAACAAGTAATCTCCTTTAAGGGATGGCTCCCTGAAGAGCCCCTGAGATATCTGCAGACAGCTCCTGAAGTTATTACAAATTCACGGCTTCCTGTCAGTGACATTGCTATGTCTCTATCCAGTCTAATCATAAATCCACTCAGATGACAAGGGAGAGATTCTGCTCGCCACCGTTGTTAAGACAGTGTGTTGCTGAGTTCAAGGCCTGTGCCCCTATCTCAGGATGCATTGAGTGACTTCTGTGGTAGCGTTAATGTTCAGGACACACAGCTAGCATTTCCTGAGTCACAGGCTCTTTGACCTAATATGATTCTGGCCGTGATTCAGTCAGTTAATTTTGGGAGACCAGGTCCCTTGCCATCCTGGTCTTTTTCATTGGCAGAGAGACGTTACACATCTCTATATTTAACACACCTGTAAGCGGCAAAGAACAGAGCCTTTTGAACAGCGCTTCCACGTTCAGGGTGATCTGTTGCTTTTGTACTGGCCCCCCGGGTCAGCCTTGTCCGCAGTTCCTTTCCAGATGTTGTCTGCAAAAAGTCTCCTGCCTTCCCGTCGAGAGTATACTGAGTCTTCTCTTTTTCTGGAAAAAGTTGAAGTTACGTTGTTCCCTCTGACAGTATTCTAGAATCATTCCTCTATTCACGCCATATCAGAAAGCAGACTCTTGTATAATATGGCTGAAGAATATCGGCCAATGGTTTGTGAAACCTCGAGTTAATCCCAAGATCAGCTGGCTAAGACAGTTGGTATAAGTTTGATGAACTCTGTATTTCCTTATTTTCTCCCCTCCCACCTGATAGGGACAGTATTTTCAAAGTAGTAAGTGCATCATTAGTTCCTTTATTTTCACTGAGTGGCCAATATCTGCCATACCCAGGTGTCTCTGAAACACTAGCTAGCAGGTACTGGATGTGTGCTAAGCGCCGGCAATGTTTTATGTGTTCAGATTATCCTTAGAGTAATCTAGGAGGGGGGCCGAAGTCAAGCAGTTGACGCAACATTAAGAGCTAGAAAAGAGAGAGAGGCGCGCCTTTCCTCTGTGGTGTGCTCCCCTCCCCCCCCACCCCCCCACCCTCCACCCCTGCTCTCTGCCTTTCTCTTTGTATCAGAGTTGAAAGGCGTGGCTTGGCTTCGTTTTCTAAAGGAGTCCAGCCCCCAGAGTTGAACAATTCCTCCTCAGCATCATCTTTAAGAAAGATGCACAGAAAAGAACCAGATGGACAGCTCTGTTCCTTGGCAATCCTAAAGTAGTCATGACTTTGGAAAATGGCAAAGTGACACGTTGCTAGTGAAACTGTGGAAGGAAGCCAGGGTGATTCAGGCAGTTCCACTGGTCATTTCCAGACATTCAGCATTGTCTCTCAGAGCTTTGAATTTTTAATGTAGCGACAAGACACTGACTCGCTGGCTAGAGCTTGCTCTGCTAATGTTCTGTTGTCCAGTTGCTAAGTTGAAATGGCTGTAGTCCTGCAGGGACACACAGAGCTCCCCATCAGGGCCCTCAGCTGGCTCATGCTTCTTTCATTTCCAGCACTACATCCCCTTGGCTGTTCTCTTTCTCCATGGCACCTGAAGCCAGCCAGGAGCAAGGCCTTCCCGTGTCCCGATGGAGAGGGACCTGATTGAGGAGCTGAGAGAGTAGCAGTGGGGAAATAGAGCAGTATGCTTCAGAGCGGCCTCATTCTTCCTGGATTTTGTCTGTCCTTAGGAGAAAGGGAAGTAGACAGTTTTTTTCTCAGAATTAACATTTAGATGAGAAAATTTAGAGCTCAGATTGGTAGTGCGGCTGTTTCCTATTGTGAGGACATCATGGAAGGGTTAAACGTGAGAGCCTTCTGGTTTTCCACTGTTCCTTTTTTCCAGGGTCTACTGTAGTAATTTAAGACATGTCTCTGTCCACCTTCCACTCACACATGGATAGTTTTTATATCCATTATGATTTAACCACTTAAATTTTTGATTCCAAAATGATTTAAGACTCGGTTGTTCCAATGTTTGCCTAGCATAGCCCTGGGTTTGCTACCCAGTGGCGTATCAACTGGGCATGGTGGTACATGCTTGTAGTCACAGCACTCAGAAAGTGAAGGCCAAAGAATCAGAAGTTCACGGACATGTTCTGTTATATAAATTCAGTATCAGCTCAGCCTACAGGAGAATCTGTCTTAAAAAAAAAAAAAGATTCAAGGTCATGTCTGCATGCTAATAGATACATCTGTCTGTTTTTAAAAATGTTCACATGCATGGCATATGTGTTATGTGGTTTGACAATAATTGCTAATTTACTGAACTCATATTTGTCAGGCATTGTACTTTATATACAGATAACAAAACTAAGGTTCAAGGACATGTCACCGTTCAAGGTGGCACCATTGGTATGTGTCACAATCGGCAATGTAAACCCCAAGATGTAGGGCTCCTGAACCCATATCCTGACCCTTTCACCATGCACTGATTCATGTAACTAGTTCCCCACAGAGAGGCATAATCCTCTCATTTTTCACAGTAACAAATATTCCTAGAATGAACCCCTTTGTCCAGATACTTATGAAAAAATGTCTGTGATACGTGCATTTTAATGCTCAAGAGCCAACCTGATTTAACGATGTTTTTAGCTCACAGTGGCCTGTGCAAAGAGGTCGAGGTCTGTCTGTGTAGGAACTGGTGCTGGGCACCCAGCAGCTACGGTCTTGAAAATGGCATTGCGTTTTAGTTCTCCTTCGCGTAGTTAGGCTTGTGCTTGCTTTTAAAAGATCCAGAATCTGTGTTCTCAGTTGATGTTACTACTGGAATCCATGTTTTAACTCCCAGTGACCTTCAAGACCAAGAAGAGGAAACCCTGATTGTTTAATAATTTGGGGTACCTCTCAGGAGTCAAGTCTGAGAAGAGTTCACAGACGTGAAGTGGCCACAAAAGATGACCCTTACCAAGGAGGTTGATACCTCCTCATTCTCGGTATCACAGTGAAATGACAATTTCATTTTTCTCTTTTCCATTTCAGTAGATTTTGATGTGCTGAAAAATAAAAAAAATATATACAAACAAAAACTTGATCTGTGGAATATTTGCCTATATCGCTGAGAAAGCAATAGTGTTGTAAGACCAGGGTGGCTTTTCATCAGTGGAGTGATTAATTACTACATCAGAATGTGTAGGTGGTGATCAATAATACAGTGATGGGTAAATGAGTTTCCTGCCTCCCCTAAGCATCTCCCGGGAGGCCCTGCTTCAGCCTTCCTCAAAGCTGCATGATAGGCCTGTGCACTAGATTGAGGGGTTTGTTGACCGACAGGTATTTTTCTGGATGTAGGAATCCAAGCCCAGGAGGCAAAGTCCTTTTCTGAGTAGAGTTCAGTCTTCCATTGCTTACCCAGAGCCTGCCTTGAGATGGTCTCCGTGGAACAGTGGGGGACCAGGATTGAGACTGTGCCCTCTGCACAGGAAGATTGACTGGATGCTTGCTTAGTTCCTGTGCTTGCTTGGGGTCACACATGCAAAGCTCATGCCCTACTGCTGACCTATGCTCCCAAGCCTAAGAATTTTTAATATGGTAGTTCTGGTTTGCACCAAAATGGAAAAAACAAAAAACAAAACCAAAACACCATATTGGAATTATGTACCCATACACAGGTTGCAAAGTTCCTCTGTTTCCTGAATCTGAAGGTGGCAGCAAGGGTTCAAGAAGTGACCTTTTGACCTTGGCCTGAGGTGGATGGAGGTGTGGTAGTAGGAGCTTCCACCTGGCCTTGGTAAGCTTTGTGTAGATTTCTCAGGTTGGCATTGAGAGTTGCTATAGGGTATATTCACAAATAAATGGTACTCTCTTTAGCTCTTATTTTGCATTTAAATTGACATTAAGTTTCATAGACCTACAAAGAACTGTGCTGGGGACACCCTGTAAGTGCTGCCGAGGACATGCTCACGTACTTAGCCTTCATGAGGAGGGGCTGTGGGAGTCTGACTTTATCAAGCCTTGTCAAGGTTGACCGAAGCTCTCATTTCCTTCCCCTTCAATGACAACAGTTCTTAAGTGCTGAGGATGTAGCTCGTTGGTAACACACTCTCCTGTGAGACAAGGTCCCGGGTTCAATTCTCAGTAAAACAAACAAGCAAACCAAAATACAAATAAAAACAAAAAACTCCAAAAGCAATAGATAAGAAAACCCAAAGCAGCAACTGGGCATGGTAGTCCATGTTCATAATCCCACATTTGGGAATCCTGGCATTTGGGAAGCAGAGGCCAGGAGTCAGGAGTTCAAGGCCAGCCTTGGCTACATAGCAGATTTCACGCACACAAACAAACAGACAAAAATAACAGCTCTTTAAGCATAGAGCATAACCCATGGCATAATGTTTTTTGAAGGATGGGGATCAGAGAGGCAAGGCAATGGTTAGGACTGTGGGTTTATAATCAGTTGTCTGATTCGTTTCCTAGTCTGTAAAGTAGGACCAATCAGAAGAGCCTCCGTGTCACAGGTTGTCATCAGATCACATGACTTAATATGTGAAGCAGTTTGAATGCCATCTGGTACACGTGAAGCCCTCGATAAATATTAGCTGCTGTTGTGACTAGAGCTGTAAATCATTAACATTTTATTTTTCTAGCAGATTCCTATCTTATAATGAGGAGGGAAGGAGACAGAAGCATTTGAAATGGAGGGTTTAACATTGTGAACACCAAATCAGGGTTAGGGCTTGCAGACAATGAAATGGAATTCACAGAACATGTTGACTTTGTTTGTTTGTTTGTTTGTTTGTTTGTTTGTTTGTTTTTCAAGACAGGGTTTCTCTGTGTAGCTTTGCACCTTTCCTGGAACTTGCTTTGGAGACCAGACTGGCCTCGAACTCACAGAGATCCTCCTGCCTCTGCCTCCCCAGTGCTGGGATTAAAGGCATGCACCACCACCGCCTGGCTAGAACATGTTGACTTTTGAAGCCTGAGGACGGGAGGACTCCAGTTCCTCATGTAAATCTCCGTCGCTCATTAGGAGACAGGTGCCACTGGAGCCCTCCCAAGTAGGCTCCACAGCTTCTCACTGAAAACCACAGGTCCTAAGAATGTTGTTTTGCCCCTGGTCCTTGTGCAGAAGGGGAAGCCGCTTTGCTGTCAGCCTGCAGGTCCATCCTACTGGATGGATTCTGCACTTGGCTGCAGGCCTGTGTAGCAATGGTCAGAGCAGATGTCACACCTGTCAGAAGGGCAGGATTATGTTGAGATGCAGCTAAGACAAAGATCTCATGAGATAACGCTCTGATTGGGTAGATGAGATCCCCAAACCCCTTGGTTTTAAGAATGGAGTATTTGTGAAAATGATAGTAAACTCTTCTGGCAGGCCAATAACAATCTTATAAGCACCAAGATACATGCTGTGTGTCAAGAGAAAATGGTTTTGAAATCCCCTTTCTTTCAATACATCGGGTGCAGCTTGTTAAATTTCTTCATGTTACTTCTTCGTATGTCTTCCTAAGATCTCAGTTCCAAGAAAGCAGAGCTTTTATTTGCAATACTGCCTGTCATTATCTTAAAATATTTATTTTATTTATGTATACTTATGCATATTTAATATTTTATTTAATCTGGTACAGTCCCGAGAAGAATTGGATAGAATTCTCCATTGCTTTCCTTTCTCACTTGCCTTTAACTGTGTTCCCAGATCAGCTGGCTCCGAGTCCTTGACAACCTGACAGACACAGGTAGATCAGAGGACACACTTGATTGAGATATCAGCCAAGAGAATTCATTATTTGAAATGATGGTGGCAGTTTTTTCGTTTGTCTTTTTGACTATGCATTTATTGTTGCCGATATTCACAATCAAACCTCAGGTTTCAAAGAGAGAGCTGCGGTTTCCTCAAAGACATTTCTCTTTTTAGCTGTTTTTCTCCAGCGTCTTGTTTTGGGAGAAGTGAAAGAATGGCCGCCAAGTGGCTGCAGAGTCTAGAGAAGCCCTGGCACCGTTGGCATTGGGACTGGACTGTGGCATGCAGACAGTCAGCAGCACCCCTGGCGTCTGCTGGCAAACCACAGCCCCACTCTGTCACTGCAGTAAGAAACACCCTCAGACACTGTCAAATGTTGATAGTTGGGGTGTATAAAAATCATCCCCATGAGGCTGGTAAAGATGCTTCCTGCCAAGCCTGACGACCTGAGTTCAGTGTCCAAGATCCAGGTGATGGGAAGAGAAATCAGTTCCTACAGGTTGTCATCTGATCTGTGCATGTACGCTATCAGTATAGCACACAAACCACACACACACACACACACACACACACACACACACACACACACACAC
>CABHPQ010197278.1:0-26264 GCA_902168405.1 Peromyscus aztecus | reverse complement strand
AGAGAGAGAGAGAGAGAGAGAGAGAGAGAGAGAGAGAGAGAGAGAGAAAGAAAGAAAGAAAGAAAGAAAGAAAGAAAGAAAGAAAGAAAGAAAGAAAGAAAGAAAGAAAGAAAGAAAGAAAGAGACAAAGAAGGAGGGGGGAGAGAGAGAGAGAGAAAGAGAGGGGGAGAGAGAAAGCAAGCTTGAGATTGCTGTGACTTCGTTCCTGCTGGAAAAATGCGGTGCTCAACATTTAAGGAACACTAGCCCTCATTCAGTAAGTGTCCTTTGCTCCCTGAAACACAAGCTACAGGTCTATGTTCTGTAACAAGTATAATGTGTTTATGAAGATGTGCATGAAAAATTGTTGGGATTATCTTTTCAGTGCTCCTTTAGTGTATAGTTAGACTCCTGCCAGCCCTAGGCTCTTCCAAGTATTTAGGAATGGCTTGCTCGGCAGTCTTCCAAAGTTTCCTCTGATATTCCAGTGGCCCCACTATGGAAGTGCTGAGCATCTAAGAGCATGGGAGCCCCCTGAGCATCTAAGAGCATGGGAGTCCCCTGAGCATAGTGCAAACTCAGGAAATATTTATAGTGTCACTTGATTTATGACAGGTATGAACTTTCAAAAAAAAATTTTTTTGTGGGGGGGTTCCGAGACAGGGTTTCTCTGTGTAGTTTTGGAGCCTATCCTGGAACTCGCTCTGTAGATGAGGCTGGCCTCGAACTCACAGAGATCTGCCTGGCTCTGCCTCCCAAGTGCTGGGATTAAAGGTGTGCACCACCACCACTGCCTAGCTGAACTTTCACATTTCTTACAACAAAGCCAAGGAGCCTGTTACATGAGACTTTATTACATGAGAATAGCAAATAAACAGCAACAGATCACAGAATTTCAACTTTGATCTTAAGCTAAAAGCTATTTGGGCTAGGGTTGTAGCTCAGTTGATAGAATTTCTGCCTGCCATTCATGAAGCCATGGGTTTAACCCCCAGTGCCACATAACCTGGACATGGTCATGCGTACCTGTAACCCCAGAACTCGGGATAGAGACAGGAGAATCAGAAGCTCAAGGTCATCTTCGACTACAAGCAAACAACTTAAGTTTAACTGAATTCTTCATTTAAAAAAAGATTTAATTCAACTGTTTTGACTCCTCTTTGGGGTCATATGACCACATGTAGATGGATTAGCTGTATTTCTGGCTTTTTAATGTTTTTAAATACCAAAAAGACATAGGATGGCTCCTCCCTTGGGAGATGTGAGATGCAGTTTGCAATATGCTCCACATTCAAAATAATGTGAGATTAAAAATTAGCCTAGCCGGGCGTTGGTGGCACACGCCTTTAATCCCAGCACTCGGGAGGCAGAGCCAGGCGGATCTCTGTGAGTTCGAGGCCAGCCTGGGCTTCCAAGTGAGCTCCAGGAGAGGCGCAAAGCTACACAGAGAAACCCTGTCTCGGAAAAAAAAAAAAAAAAAATTAGCCTCAATTTCTTCTAATACTCTGAAAATGGTTTGTAGCCTTAAATGCCACTGTCTTAGGCTGTTTGCGCTGTTATCACAAAATATCAATGAGTTTAAATTATAGAAATTTATTTCTCATCATTTAGGAAAATCCAGAATCAATATTCCAACAGATCTGGTGACAACTTCCAAGATGATGCCTTATGCTGCATCCTCTGGGGTGGACAGCCCAAACAGAAGACACCCTACTCCTTGTGATGATAGCTCAGAAGTAGAGCACTTGCTTCACAGACAGCAGGCCCCAGGCTCAATTCTCGGGAAAGGCGGGGAGTAAAGAAAGTCTCTTCTAGAACGTCATAGATTCTGTCAAACTCACTTTTGTTTTCAATCGAATTTATGTTTTGTACTTATGTAGCCCAGCTGCAAGCCTCGAGTGAGCAAGCCAGTCAGCAGCATTCCTCCATGGCCTCTGCTTCAGTTCCAGCTTCCTGCCTTGAGTTCCTGCCCTAATGTCCTTTAGTGATGGAATGTGACCGGAGAGTTGTAAACTGAAATAAACCCTTTCTTCTCCAAGCTGCTGTTGGTCATGGTGTTTTATCACAACAATAGAAACCCCAACTAAGACTGTGACCAATTGCCAAATAGCACATGGCTTTCTTCATGATACTTACAACTTTGTACCCTGCCCCTATCCAACTGCTGTCTCAAATGAGCTACCTGAACAGCCAGCATAGAAAAGCTCTCTGAAATGTTTGCAGTGGCTTGGGGACACCCTTATCAGGCTTCACAGATGACCCCTAGGGATTTCAAACCTTAAAGTAGTTTTTTGAATATGAGTTGTTATGGAAGCATTTTTCTTTCTTTTTCGTCTTCTCCAGGGTTAGTTTAGAAACAGATTTTAAGGCAACAGACTTCCAAATGTTTGACCTGCTCACCTACAAGAGAGGCATCCCTCAGCCCAAAGCATTCCCTCTGCTTTTCTCTTTTCAAGGACAAGCAAAATGGAAGTGGTGGGACTCCATCCCTACCTCTCATCATTCCAGTTGAAAATTCTCCAATCATTCAAGCAGAAAAAGAAAAACCATCAATGAACAAAGCCACCAGGGAACACCGGTATCCACCATAAAGTGATCCTCTCACAAGCCATGGTACAGGCATGGGTGATCAAAAGGTAAGATCTTCCCATGATCCCAAAGGAGAGGCACTCAAGCAATGGAGATGGAGATGTTCATGAGATGCTGGAGGCAAGAGACAGTAACCAGAATATCCGGGCCTTCTATAGACAGATACACAATGACTTTGTGACGAGGTAAACCGTGCCCTGGGAGGCCCAACTGACACAAACCAGAAAAAGATTTTCCACTGCTCTCCGCAAAAAGACCTTCCCATCTGTCACGTCCGGATATTTCCAGCCACACTTTTGTACAGGAATTACCACAGTGTCAACAGTATCATACTTGACTACAAAGGACAACAGTGACAAATCTCAGGGCCCTTTGAATCTGGAGATAGCGTTGTTAACTACTGTGAATGCCAGAGGGGTTTTTTTTGTTGTTGTCAACAGAGCTTCCTGAGTTATTTATGCCTGCAGCGACTTGGATTTGATCACTCCCGCCCCTTTTAGCTGCTTCCCTGAGATGTGTCATAAGGAAAGTGAGAGTGTTGTCAGAAGCAACATGTCCTACACTCTCTAAAGGACCATTGGAACCGGAGCTCCCAACTACAAGATCCTACCTCTCACTCTGTTAACCTTGATCCACTTTGGCCTGTCTCCGTGACTCCCTGGGGACGCTATCAATGCCAGAGAGTCCTATCTCATTCTTCCTTCTGGAAATCCTGACAGTCTTCCAAGAGAATAAATCACTCTCTGATTTATTCCTGCAAGAATTTTTGAGGAACCTGCACAAGGAGGCTATTGTATGCATATACAAATAAATGACACAATTCAATGGTTTAATGCTATCTGCCAAGTTAAACTACTGCCGAGCAGCTGTGCACATTGAAAATGATGCTTGGCACAACTGGAGATCCATAAATCATCAGCTGCATACTTTCATCCAATTAAGGAAGTGAAATAAGTACAAAAAAAATCTACAAATTGGGACGTGTGTAAAGACATGGATGAAACTGTCATTCTGCTCTGGATGCACAAATAAATAAGATAAAAAAAAAAAAAAAACCTGACTCCTTGTTTTGTTAATACTGAAACTAGAATTTCTTGTCGAGGGGCCCGGTATTTTTGGCATTTCAAATCCTGGCATAAAATTGTGTTTCCAGGAGAGTTGTTTCAGGCTTGTAGCTTTGTCTCTGTGACAAAGTAACAGGGCTAACTGAGGTGATGACTCACCCTGACAAGCAATCATTCCTAGAAACAAGTGGGGAAGGTCAACATTTGAAGGCTCTCCTGAGAAAAACACAGCCAAGCTATAGGTTTAGGGACTGTCCCTATGCACTTAGCCTTTTCTTTTGTCTTTCCCACAGCCGGTCAGATGAGATCAACAGCCAATGCCTCCATTCAGCTTCTGTGGCTCCTGGTCACGGAGGGATAGCTACAGAGGACGAGTCTGACTGAGATGAACAGAAACGACACGGGAACATTATAACAGAGGGTACCCGAGCATGCTGGTTTGTTAGATCCGGGGATGTTTCTAGAATGTTGGAGGTTTAATGCTAAAACGAAAAACAAAAATCATACATGATGGCAATGAAAACTGATCAAACCTCTCAGCTGATTTTTTTTGATTATATAGGAAACCTGAATTATCCAAACAAGTGATACATCAAACTTAGCAGTTCTGTTTCCAACAACCACTATGACGATGACCACAGGTGCTTTTGACGGAGCTTCTGATGGGTACTCAGTGCAGTGGAGAACTTATGTTTAAAACAATCATAAAATCCTTGACTTGAGTCAAAAGGAATTTGTGGCTACTTGTTAGTTTAAACCTACTGCTTTTAGGTACTTCCCTAACCCAGGACTACAGGTGTGCAACTTTTTGCCAAAGCACCGAGCTGACGTTGAAACAGTGATGGCTAGGAGAACATGGAGAAACAGCCTTCACATTCCTATCCCATCTGCCCTCCAGGACTCCTCAGAGCACTTGAGTTTGATGTTGAGGTGATGATATCAGATTCCTCATGAGTTTCATGGGGTGAGAACTACATGCAAAGCAGTTGTAGTAGTTTAAAAGAGAGAGAAAGAGCCTGCACGAGAGGATGAGGTTGTGGCTCAGTGGTAGAGTGTGCATTCAGCATGCATCAGGCCGTGGGTTCAATCTGTACACACACACACACACACACACACACACACACACACAAAAAAAAAATCTTGCAACACTTGTTCCAAAGTCTCTGCCCCTCCAAAGACCCTCAAACCCATTAACAAGAAACTCTGGGGGGTCCAAGAAAGCTCCTAGGGGCCCATCTGAGACATGGTTGCCTCCAGGAAGTTACACATCATCACTCTCACCCTAATGTACAGATGAGAATCATGGGAACAAGAGGAGGTGACAAAGATAATATGGCAAAGCCCTGAATTCCAAAGCTGACAGTGAGTCAAGGCATGAGGAGTTTTAAAGACCCAGGCAAACTCCAGAAATCCAAAATCCAGAGTCCAGCTTTAAGAGAGTTTAAGGTCAGACATAATTCTTCATAATGTCTAAACCTTTTCATTTAACTCCGTAACCACTTCTGAAGTAATTACCAGGTGCCAGAAGTTGAGCTGTATTGGAACATGACCTCTTTTGCCGTGGATTCTATGGTCTCCTGTGTATGTCCCTTGAATTCATTTTCCCTCTCAGACTACAGATTTTTCAAAGCCAGGGCTAATATTGTAACTAGCCGCTTAACTTCCTCACACCAAGCTAGCGTGGAGTTTTACATACTGTTAATACTCCAAAAGCTTGGTGAGTGACTCAAGGGTTTGACTGGCTGAATAAAGTCAATTCTGAGCCTAATGCAGTCATCTTTCTTACTTCTTCATGAGTGAGAATGTCTCTAGCCCTCAAATCAGAAGAAAGAAAAATGAGAGGCCCCCAGGTGTTCCGTGTTCACAGTTGGAATCAGGCCGGGAGGGGGGAGGGGGGGCACGCGGGTCTGGGATTACAGGGTGATACAGGGTGAGTCTTGCACCAGGATGTGTTAGTGTGATGGATATGAAGTGCATGGCTCTGAGGATCTCACAGCTGAGAACAAAGTAGGATTTCCAGGGTCGGGTAAGTGAAGGATACCTTGTTATAGAGAAAAGACAAAAGAAATGTCTGAAGTTGAACTTGAGCTTTGGTGAAATGAATAACACGGTGAAAATTCTTGTGTAAAGACGCCTTCAGGTTGCTTTGCAGTATCCCACATGCTTACGTAAACAGATGTCTCATTGCTTCCTCATTTTCATTCACCCATCAAGACACAGCTCAGCCATCATATCTAGGAAACACCCTCTGGCCATCTTCCCCTGGGATGATTGATACCCTGTAGTAAGTTGAAAAGTGTTCCCTCCGAATTCATGTCTAGCTGGGACCTGTGAAGGTGACCTTATTCTGAAAGGGGTCATTTCAAATGGAATCAAATTAAGATGAGGCCATTGAAGAGTATGGTGGCCACTAAATTCAATATGACCAGTATCCTTGTAAAGAGAGGGAAATTCAGACACGTACACAGAAGAGAAGACCATATGCAGACAGAAACAGAAACGAGAGTGGGGTATCTACCAAGGAATGGCAAAATTGCCAGCAGCTCCTAGAACCTGGAAGAGGCATGGATGCTTCCCTGTAGCCTCCAGAAGGAATGCTACTGTACTAGAACACTGATCTCGCCTGCTAGTCTCCAGGACTGTGAGAGAATAAGCTTCTGTTGTTTTAAGCAACCTAGCCACAGCAACACTAAGAAAATTAAAATACTCCTTTCTTTCTTTCTTTTTCTTCCTCTTTCTTTCTTTCTTTCCTTCTTTCTTTCTTTCTTCCTTCCTTCCTTCCTTCCTCCCTCCCTCCCTCCCTCCCTCTCTCTCTCTTTTCTTTCTTTCTTTCTTTCTTTATTTATTTATTTATTTGTGTAGGTCTACCATTTACTAGGAGGTGAAAATAAAAACTGAACACGTGGTTTCCAGGGATCCTGAGTTTATTTGTATTAATCTGACAGAAGAGGAAACAAAGCACGTGGAGAATCAGTCGTGGGGGTTATTCCAGGGACACAACAAGAAGGGTCTACCTCTACATCTACGTTCCCTTGACTGGGGCTCAGCCTCATGGCGTCAACTAACTGCAACGGTGTCTAGGAACCCACCTGGGAGCTGAGAAAGAGGAAGAATTTCAATAAACAAGCAACAGCCACGGTCTACCTCAAGATTATTTTACAATCTGCTAAAGTACCTCCAACATTTCCAAGAGTCTTAAACACAGCAAAGTAGCTTTAGTAAGAGTTAGGTAAGACTGATGAAGTCCAACAGCAACAGTTGGAGCTAAACATAAAGGGGCATTTAAAACCGAGAAGAAGCCAGGTTCGGTGGGACACTCCCGTGACCTAGCACTCAAGAGGCTGAGGCAAGATGTTCATGAGTTCCAAGGCTGTCTGGGCCACATAACGAGATTCTCTCTCTCAAAAAACATTGGAAAATATTGGAAAAGTGAACTCTGACAAAAATAGCTTCTGCGAACATTTAGAGTACAACTGGCAGAAAGTGTTTTTCTAATGTTTCCTTTGAATATTTTGTTATTAAGAAGCCTACGAATAATGTATCAGACACTGATGGACCAACATATTCCTCCGGTTCCATTATTTTAAACACTCTCCTCTTTGCCTTTAACCAAATTTTAGAGTTTTAAGGAATAAAAAGGTAACAACAACTATTTTTTTCTTCTGTGTGTGTACATATGAATGTGCAAACATTTGCGGGTGCATACAGTCTGGCACACACTGAGGCCAGAAGATGACATCGGATGTCCTGCTCCATCACTGTCCACCTTATCCCCCTCGAGACAGGGTCCCTCGCCAAGCCTAGAGCTTTCTATTTCTCTGCTAGGCTGCCTGACTGGTCAGCAAATCCTAGTGAATTTCCTGTCTCAACACTCCCCTATCCCAAGCACTGGGATTGCAGGCATGCACAGCCACACCTGGACTCATGGGAGTGTGAGGGATCCAAACTGACTGACTGAAAACGCCCTTATCTACGGCACCATCTCCCCAGCCAAAATAACGGTTATTTTCCAGTAAGATTTGGTTATAAACTTCAGATACTCTCACCAAAAAAAAAAAAAAAAGGGGGGGGGGGTCCTTTTTGTAACCCTTTGTTACCTTTCTTTCCTTGAGAACTGGGTCTGCACCGCCACAATTTTGATCAAACCAGGTCGCTTTGATACAGCTTTCATGTTCCTTGAAATGATCCGGGGCAGCAGGCCAGTTAGTTTTCTGTCACTGTGGCAAAAGACTTCACCTTGGAAGAAGGAAAGGCTTATTTAGGGTCAGGGTTTTGGAGCTTTCAGTCCACAGTTGTTTTTCCCCCGTGGCCTCCGGGTCTATAATGAAGCGGTACATGGTGATGTGTAGCGCATGGCGGGAGGGACCACTCACCTCCTCTGGTTAGGACGCAAAAAAAAAAAAAAAAAAAAGAAGACGGAAGGTCTGGGATCTCAGACGTCCTTCAGAGACATACCTCCAATGATCGACTCACTCCAGTTAGCCCTGCTCCCTCAAATGTCCCAACCCCTCCAGGCACCACCAGCTGGGAACCAAACCTTCAACTCAGGAAGCGTTGAAGGGCATCTCAGATCCAAACGCTAACAGCCGGTTTTCAACTGAGGCAGAAACGAAGTTCAACACAATGCTTGGAACACTTTCTGAGGCAGGCTGGCATCATCTCTGTTTTGCTGTTTTTTAGGGTTCTCCGTCTTTACGTTTTTTTTTTTTTTTTTCTTCAGTTAAGATGAACGTCGTACACTGGGCAATGCACGGCTCCAAAGGATCTCAGCACTTCAGAGCGCAGAAGGATTGGAACACAGTAGGCTGGTCAGCCTTTCTTACCTGAGACCCAGTCTCAATGCCAAACATGGTGGGTGGCACATGCCTTTCGTCCCAGCTCTCAGGAGGCGGAGGCAGGCAAATCTTTGTGAGTTTGAAGCCAGCTTGGTCTACAGAGGGAGCTAAAGGCCAACGGAGTCTATACAGTGAGATTCTCTCAATCAAATAAACAAAGACCCAGCATCAAGTCCACCTCCCCGCACACACTCTCAAGAAAAGAATATAGGGAGGCAAAGGCCTTATCTAAATCCTTTGTCTTTTTTGTTTTTAAACATTTCATTATTTATTTATTATTATGTATATGGGAGTCTGGCCCGCATGACCACCTGTGCACTATGTGTGTGCAGTGCCCATGGAAGCCAGAAGAGGATGCCCCACCCTCCGGTGACTGGAGTTACAGGCGGCTGTAAGCTGTCATGCGGTTGCTCAGAATTGAACCCGGGTCCTCTGGAAGAACAGCCAGTGCTCTTTACCACCGAGCCATCTGTCCAGCTACTAAGCTGTTTGTCTTGAATATGGAAAGGGGTAGATAATTAACAGCTTGACTGTAGGACATCATACACCAACTCAACAAAGTAAGCCTTCGGTGAGTCCTAGCTTCCATGGTAACCTTTCCCTTCTCTCTTCAGCAAATGTATGGCCCTAACAGATTGTCATTCTAATTGGATGTTTGCTTGGTCAGTTAAAAAAAAAAAAAAAAAAAAAAACAGAGCTACTAAGATGAGTATGTGAATTAATAAGTTCTTTTGTTTTTCTTAACAAGGCATCGTTTAAACTCCAGATGCTAAATTATTAGCCATTATTACAAAATTTCTCTTATTTGATGACATCTGTGGCTAAATGTTTGCGCCTTCTTTTGTCCATAACTTATTGCATTACAATAAATACTGCGTGCTTTATTCAATATGCCACTGAGTAAACGAGGGTTTAAAACAAGGAAAGGATGAGGATGCCTGAATTGCTTTGCTTTGTCCTGAATGTCCCTCCCTCCGTGTGCGTGTGCGTGTGTGTGTGTGTGTGTGTGTGTGTGTGTGTGTGTGTGTGTGTGTTGTTTAAGAGCCTTCCATAGTAAACTATGCTAAGATGGCTGAATAAAATTCCACTCTGTGCTCTGAGAAGCTGGGGTGACATCCCTTCTTTTCTAAAATAGAAGTCACCAGAAGGCTTAGACTAGGACGCAGTCAGTGAAAGCAGGAGTTGATGTTAATGTAAGGACATGCTCCCTTTTGTATCTTTATGGGGCAGTAGAAAAGGAACCCCATCCTCATTACTGAGCAGTGAGTAGTTCCAATTAATTTGGCTGTGTGGGTACCGAAGGGGGTTGAGAACAGGACAAAGCCAGACAAGGCTTAGATTCTTAACTAATATCTTATAGTCTTGGGAGATGCTTACGTGAGCAAACAGCAATTAAAGCCACCACACCCAAGAGTCCCAGCTGAAAGCTGAAGAGAATGAAAATCCAAATGTACAGGCAGTCGCATTGTGTGGAATATTAAAAATTGGGGGCTCAGCCAGGTGTCAAGGGGACTCCTGCCCTCCTGAAAACACATCTTAGTAAGCAAACACACAATTTTTATCAAGTTTATCCATTACACAACCACCAATGATTTCTGAAGTTTTATGGGCCGTATTTGTGTTTATGCAAACAGAAGGGAGAAAAAGGGTGTACAGAGAACAATTGTTTGGCTTTGGTGTGTAGGTGAACTTTGATGGAACTTAGTACAACTCAGAGCGTTTATTACTATGATCAATGGCTCCCTGGGGAGTCGTTTTCCTGCCCTCCCAGCTGGAGGGACAGGCAGGGACGCACAGGGTAAGAAAGGAACAGAACAATAGGTTCTGTGAGTTCAAGAAGCTGGGGTTGCCCTTGCTGAGTGGGTGGTATAAGCATCCATCCTGAACAGCACATAATTCAGGCACAAGTGATGGATTCCTGGGCAGTGTGGGAATAACAAAGGGGTACAATAATGAAAGTGCACTTGAATCACCCAAAGTGCTGAAGATTTTTCGTGTCAACAGATCCCGCCATTGAAAAGCCACACGCCTGGTGAATTTCCTGATCAAATCCAGGACACAAAGTTAATGCTGAGGAACCCAGTGGTATTACCCAAGCTAGATTCTGCAGGGTCTTTGGCCCAACTGGATCAATTAGAAAGCAAGTTGCTGTTTTGTCCTTTGTAAAACAATGAGGGAATTAATTCAGTTTGCTTGAATTTATTTTGTTTCATTATTATTATTATCATCGTCATCATCATCATTATAAATACAGCCAAGTCAAGTGTTTCTGGTTCATTTCAGTTCCTCCACTGCCATGCTTGGGGCAGGGACACTGCTTTCTGTGACCTCCCTTTGTCTGTGATGATGACACAGCATAAAGCTTTTTGTTACAGCAAATTTTTAATCAACAGGAAGTCATTGGTTTCCTCAGTTTGGAGAGGTTTGGTGACAGGTCCTCTGGTAGGCACGGCCCGAGGGTGACCCTTTCTTACTGTCTTCACATGAGTTTCTGAAGAACACTAAGGCCACCCTTTGCTCTGCATTCCACTTCAAAGTCACACAGCAAGAAATCTGACTGTGGGTAACGTCAAGGGAGCCTGTCTCCCCGCGCGCTTTGTCTGGGTTCTTTCATTGAGTTCTTTCTCCCATGCCTGCACACACTCTTGGCGGCTCTGTGTGGACAGCGCTGGCTGTTTCGTGAAGTAAGGTGTCTGGTCCCTGTCTCTTAGAATCCTATAAAAGTCCCAAACATAAGCAATAACTTTGTGACGGTTGACTGCCGTGTTCCGGCATCCCAACACCGGGACACGCCTTGGAGCCCCTGCACCCAGAGATGCGCAGCAGCATTCAGAGCCAGTTTGCCCGGCTGAGGATACGTGATTGGCCCTGACACTGTCTGGAGGATGATCAAAAGCCCTTCAGAAACCAGCCTCCTGGGGAAGATGGCTCGTCTTTTGTCTTTCCCCCGCCCAGGGTTTTTTCTCCCTGCCCCCTGCCAAGGTAGGGACTGTCATCAAGTGCATACTTCTAATGGCGAAAAATGAAAAGCTGAACTTCATTCTGTCTTACAATGGATCCGAAACCTGTTGATCATCAGAACCCCTTGATCCCATGAGGAGGTTTAAAGGGGGAAAAAAAAATCAATTTCATGAACCCAAGCTCAGAGGCTGAGTATTCTCGCCTGGGGTCAAACTTTTCAGTCTGTAATTTTAAGTGCTCCAGATGATTGCAATGAGCAGCCATATTTGAGAGCAAGAGACCAGGTTATTATTTTTTTAAACCAAATATTTTTAGAGGTATCTTTGGCGATTCCGTTTAGAACATGCCCTTTGTGTTTGTTCCCGGTTTCCATCCTTTACCAAGTTACACTGCCTCCTTTCCACGTCCCTGGCTTACACGCGTAGCCAAGAGAGCTCTGCAGAAGCAGCTTTCAGTGCTGATTTTTCCCCCCCTAACCTTTCTTGGGAACGTCTCCCAGTGAAGAATCAATGGGTCCTCGAATTAGAAAGGAATTCATAATTCTACTGTAGAATATTCAAGGTTGCCACCTGTGATCTCAAGGGATGTTGTGAAATTTTTGAAATCAGATTTCTCTGGGGTTGCCTCAGTGGTTCAAGTTGGGAAGATACTGCTTTAGGCACAAGGAAAGACTCCAAGACTTTCCCTCCTCAGCCTCCTCCCCCCACATTCCCCCCCCCCCACCCCTGCTCTTCACACTCTGCTGCACACCTGGAGCACAGAACTTCTCATGCATCGACCTTGACACCCAGTCAGAAAAACTGATGCCGCACTAGGTATCCTAACAGAAGAGCTTGGCTGGGGTAGTGTGTTATGGGTGTTGGAGGGTGGGAAAAGGAAAGGCAGATGCCATGAGAACCCAGGTAAGTGGGAGGCAAGTACTACTCTCGGGGACGAAATTGAAGTCATCGGAAGTTAAAGTTGGATTAAGGCCTCCTAGATCAGGGACCCAGGTGTCAGGGTTAGGGTACTACAAAGCCACTGCTTGGCTCTGGGCCTCTGACCTCTGACTGGGCACTCCCCTACTGCCAATACTACCTCAAAACACTTTCAGTGAGGTCCTGGGAGCCAGCAAAGCAACTCCAGGCAGAAGGGGTCTGCTGCAGTGGAAGACAGCCCTGAGAGGGGCCTGAGGAATCCCCAGGGGAGTCCTTGCCCTGGAGGAGATGGGAATGGGGGGTGGGCTGGGAGGAGGGAGTACAGGGGAATCTGTGACTGATATGTAAAATTAAATCAAATTATAAAATAAAATTAAAAAAAACACTCTACAGATACACAATGGATTTTTCACTAATGAAGAAAAATAAAATGATGACATTAGCTGAAAAAAAAAAAAACAGGAAGAAGGGCAACCCTGATGTCTCGGCCTGCTGCAGAATCGTCTTCTAGGATATTCTAAGAGGAAGCCAGCTGCCCAGCACAAAATGTGATGTCCGAGCCTTGGCTCCTGTATCACAAAGCAGAGTGAATGTGCATGGTGAGGGTTTGCAGTTAAGAGAGACAGTGCCTGTTTGTTGTTTTCTTTCTCTTTTAAAACAAATCTATTTATTATATTTATATTAATATATTATTCATATTGTTTTTTGTGGGTGAATGTGCACGCACGCGCGCACACACACACACACACACACACACACACACACTTGCACTCAAGTGTGTACTTGTGGGGCTACGCTTGAACTACTACAGCAGAAAGAGGTCAGAGGCCAACTTTTAGCAATTGGCTCTCTCCTCCTTGATGAAAGCGCCTTTACTCTCCGAGCATCTCGCCGGCCTCTCGGATTTCTCTGTGAGATGGAGTCTCATGAGGTGATGCAGGTTGGCTTATGAGGCACAATCTTCCCACCTCTGCCTCCTGCGTGTTGGGAGTTTAGGCGTGGGCCACCACAGCCGGCTGGGAGACAGTAGCTTCATCAGGTACAGAGTCAGATAATTCCTGGAGCAGGATGGCACTGGAGGCTCCATGTGCAGGAAGAAGGCCGAACTTTCATTCCCATCACTGTGCCTTGCTGGTTAAAGAAATCTAGAAATATGCTTTAATCTGGGCATGTCACAATGCCCATTAGCACATTAAAGGATCTCAGAAGCCCTGCTGTCAAGGAACCCTCTGTACTTACCTTAACTATTCCTAAAGTTTACTTAGTGTTTTCTTTTTCCAAATGCATTCCTCAGAATTTGAACATTGCTGTAAATGCTATCCTTAAAAAAGTACTATATAAGTCTGAATCATTTGCTCTTCTCTGTTAGGAAAAGGATAGCTCCTAAAGGGAGCAGAAAGAAAAACGAAAGAGAGAGGTTGAAAACTAGGGGTCTGAATACATTTCTTCAGTGGCAACCAGTAAGGTGCCCATACTACGGTAAATAACCTATGCCCACGGGAAGCAGCCCTAGCTAACCTCGTGGGTCACACACAAGAGAAAGCAGAAGGAG
Organism: Peromyscus aztecus; assembly: GCA_902168405.1. Taxonomy (NCBI): domain Eukaryota; kingdom Metazoa; phylum Chordata; class Mammalia; order Rodentia; family Cricetidae; genus Peromyscus; species Peromyscus aztecus. The sequence continues at coordinate 12,367 of CABHPQ010197278.1, read as the reverse complement.
GAGAAGTTAGGAGGAAGAAGGGGAGCAAGAGACAGTAATGGAGGCGACTGTGATCAAAACCTTATGTACAAGTATGAAACCATCAAAAAAAAAAATCCACCAGGCAGTAGTGGCACACACCTTTATTCCCAAAACTAGGGAGGTAGAGGCAGGGGAATCTCTGCATTCAAAGCCAGGATGGTCTACAGAGCAAGTTCCAGGACAGCCAGAGGTACACAGAGAAACCACATCTTAAAAAAAAAAAAAAAAAGAGGCAAACCCAAAGAAAAAAATTATGTCTGGGTTAAATCAAATAATTAGGAAAACACTAGAATTCTAAATGCAAAATATTCTTTCTTTCGTGATTCCTAGCATCCGTAAAAGGGAAATCCTCACCTACTCTACAATACTGTTGGGGAATCAGCTCCTTACTTAACTCTGGGAAAAATTACTGTCCATCAGTGCCAACAGAGACCAGCCCTCGACATCAGGAGAGTTTGGGTCCTCACACAGTGCCCTGAGGTTCCCAGCTACACTGCACAGAGCAAGGAGCTTGAAAAGTATTCTACACTCAAGAGAAGTTCTGTTTTTATTCGCAAGATAAAATGAGAAGCGTTCTTGCTTCTCTGTGTGGTGGCTGGTTATTTCTATCCCTTCCACAACTGTCTCTGGCTACAAAGAAACCCATGTTACACCCAACGCTGATAGAATTGAAACTCAGAAGAGGCATCATGAACTTCAGGGAGCTGAAAGGCAAGGCTATGTGTGTCTGGGAGCCAGCATGGGGCGGGAGCAGCTGAGTGGATAGAAGAGGTAATTTGCAAAGACCAATTCCTAGAGACAAGAAATAATCAAGGAGGGGAAAAGCCAGAGGAAAAAAGGGGAGAGTTGGATACTTGGCTTTCATATCTCAGGAAGGCTTGTTCTAAACTCCTCCTGTTTAACTAGAATTTTTTATTTTTATAACACCACAAATGCCACCCAACCCAAGTGTCCCCATCAAGACTCACCTTGGAGGTATGAGTGAGGTTTGAGTCATGCAGACAACTGATTTCTATCTGGAATTTGTTATTTCTACTTATTTGTGTGCATTAAATTTTTATTTTGTTTTTGGTGTGCAATGCATGCATGTGAGAGTGTGAAAGGCACAATTGTGCCACGAGTGTGTACGTAGTGGTCAAAAAGCAGCCGCCTGCAGTTGGTCTTAGCTTTCAATGTAGTGTTTCCGAGGGATTAAACTCATCATCAGGCTTGCGTGGTGGGCATTTTTACCCACTGAGCCATCTCACTGGTTGTGTGTGGGTTTTGTAACAAGGGCTTCATGTAGCCTGGATACATACCAGCTGTGGATGACTTTGTGCTTCTGAGCTTACTGCCCCGACCTACTGAATGCTGGGATTGAAAGCATGCGTCACCAGGCCGAGCAGGAATTTTCTAAAGCTGAAGCACTCTGGGTTTATATGTTTATTTGGCAATTTCATTTCCTACCCCGAAAGCAAGAATCAGAAAGTTTCAAGCAGTTGAATAGAGGGGAAAGCGAGTGTCACGTGATCCCAGCATTCCTCTTAGCACAGTGACTACCTGTAGTGCCACCCACAGTCCTGACAGGACTCGAAACGTGTACAAACGTAAGCAGTAAGGACTAATTGTGCTGCCAGAACCTTTGTGTTCCACTCTTTTAGACGATAATCGGTTGAGAAAGACTCTGCGAACGAACGTTGTCTGCAACACCCACATAACACAGGACAGAAGTTCCTGGGGTAGCCAAGCCCAGTTAAACATCTTGTGGGGCCAGGTTTAATAGCTGCTATTAACACCCATCCCAACTCAGAATTCAAAGTTTTCTTTCAGAGGTTAGATTTCTTTCATTGGATCTCTTCACAAGCAGAGCAGTGTTCCTGAATATCGTCCCAGCCAGCTCCCAACCACAAACCTGTCTAGGGAAGAGGCGGTGTAAGCAATGGTTTGTATTTGGGTTGTTTTGACTTGGGGAGCACCACAGCGCCCGCCTTCTGTGTTTGCTGGCTTAGTCTTGCTTCGATTTCGCTCGATTCTGCCTCTCTCTGCTCTTTGGAAATTGATCATTTTGCTTCCCTGGCTCAACTTCATTTGGAGTGCAGATTTAAACTTTCTTTGCTCAGTAGCCTACAGTCGAAGGCCAGATACACCCACAACCCCATTCTCTCCTTTGAAGCCCAGCCAATATAAAAAGGAATTCTCTACAAGTAACATGGGGGGGCCTTCTGGCCTACAAGCACAATTCTGGCCCTGGCTTATTTCAGTAAGTTAAACCACCTAAGGAATACACACTTTTGAAATCCTTAAAATTTTCTCTTGCTAAATCCATTGGCTCTGTTTGCCTTTTGTCTTTAATAATTCCAAACATGCTTATGAACTAGGATCTAATTTTATTGTTATTTAGGATGATTCTGGACTATTCATATATTTTGCAATTTAGAATTGTGAGCATATATGAAGTAGGATTTTGTCTATAGAGATCCTACACAGCCTGGGTTGGAAATGGATCTTTCTGGAGAAGGCTTTGAATTGTTCTACCTAGGAACAGCATGTTATCAGCTTGAGACTACTTTTAAAAACTGTTTTGAATCAGGAGGTGATGGCACACACCCTTAAACCCAGCAGCCTGTGAGTTCAAGGTCAGCCAGAGTTCCAGGACTGACAAGCCTATACAGAAAAACCCTGTCTCAAAAAACAAAACAAACAAACAAAAAATCAAAAAAAGAAAAGTTTTGAAATTAAAATATAATTAAATTTTTTCCCATCCTCTTCTTCCCTCTGATCCCTCCCATGTACACGCCCATCTTGCTCTTGTAGCACGAATTGTTAGAAGATCTTATCAATAAAAACAAACCTGGAGCCAGGTATTGGGGTGAATGCTGGAAGATCAGAGAAGCAGAACAAGCCACAGCCACCTCACCTTGCCAATTCCTCAGCTGATCCTGTTTCCTCAGACTGGAAGCCTCTGAGTCCTCATCCAGAATGAATCTCAGCTGAACTGCTTGTTGAAATCCTAAAAGCTTAACCAGGCTCTAGTTCCTGGTTTTCACGCCTTATATACCTTTCTGCTTTCTGCCGTTACTTCCTAGGATTAAAGGCGTGAATCACCATGCCTGGCTGTTTCCAGTGTGGCTTTGAACTCACAGAGATCCATCCAGAAGGCTAGGATTAAAGGTGTGAGTGCCACCATTTTCTGGCCTCTGTGTCTGTCTAGTGGCTGTTCTGTTCTCTGACCCCAGATACATTTATTAGGGTACACAGTATTTTGGGGAACACAATATCACCACATGCTCTCTCTCAAATCCATGGTTTTTTTGGCTTCTTTAATTTCTCTCTCTCTCTCTCTCTCTCTCTCTCACACACACACACACACACAAACACACACACACACACACACACACACAGAAGCCTAAATATATAAATACAAATTTTGTACATATATATGCATACATGCAGCCTGCTCAGTCTGTATCATGTTACGCATATGTATATGGTTTGATGTTGTTTAAACAATTCGGGGACTACCTTCCCAACTACCTGAGTCTAGCGAGGTCATAGATCTTGGAGGAAAACCCCCAGCTGCCACTTTCCTAAACCAGTGTAACCCCTAACTACAATTCCAAGTACGCATGCTTACTACCCACAGATAAGTGTGGTCCTCACCCCTCAACAAAGAAACTTCTCTGCCACAGATGGAGGCCATTACGGAAAACCACAACTGATCAAAATGCAGGGAACAAGCGGTCATGTGGTCCCCAGCCCCAACGGATCCATCCACAGCTCAACTCCCACACCCACCGCTCAAGGAACATCTCATCAGACGTGAGGACTGAAAGACGTCAGAGCCGGAAGAACAGGAAGTCATCTGTGAAATTGTGTCTCCTAGGGATGTCAGAGAAACTACACCCGTGAAGTCTCAACAACATGGTTTCCTAAACAGGACCTGAACAAGGACAATGCCAACAGACACTTTAACATGAAGGGGGGAAATTTCACAGGGACCCAACCCTCAGAACAGAGCAACAGACCCCTAAGGAATGTTGAGATCAGGAGGTTTTTGATGTTGTTTTCTTGGAGAATCTAGGTGAGGGCTCCCTGAACTGAGGTATTTCATGTTCTCGGTGTTTTCCCTTTTTTTTCAATCCCTCTTCCAGCAGATCAGGTCAAAGCCGAAATGTTTCCCATAGGTCTCCTTTGGGAGAGGATGAGCTCTTTCATTCCTCTCTCGCAGACTGTAGTCATTCAAGGGTTCCTTATTTGAGAGTTTTAGGCCCCTCTTTGGTCCAAAGACTTGTCAATCATACATGTATGGTCCCTAAAGCCCAAAGTCATTGTTAACCAAACTTACTAAGAAGTGAATCCAGTAAGCAGTACTGGTTAAGCAGCAGCTTCCAGGGCATTGCCTACCTTCATTCACACTCTAAAGTAGGTTCCATATATTTGTATTCAACATGTCTAAGCGGTTTAGAGTAAGAGAGAGTTCACATTGTTTAGCCAGCAATATTTGTCTCATGTTGTTGTTTGTGTGTGTGTGTGTGTGTGTGTGTGTGTGTGTGTGTGTGTGCATACTTTACCTTGAACATTTCCATTCTTGTTCTGAGGGAATCTGGTCAGGTTTAGATAAGAAGCCACTTTGCAAAACGAGTTGCTTATGATCCTAGCTACTTAGGAAACTAAGGCAAGGTGATTCTTGGAGCAACATAGCAAGACCCTGTCTCCTAAGAAAAGAAGAAAAGAGGAAAACTTATCTGATAGCCAGCTTGGGATCTACTAGATATTTCATTGAAACTGTCTTCTTAGACAAAAGGAACGAAGAGCGGAGCCATGCATCTGCTACCCTGGATTAGCTGGAGCACCCAGCATGTAATGTAGCCTACCACTGCTTCTTCTGCCATCATTCAAAGGGTTCCCAAGACGCCTCTGGCTGCCACACAGAAAAGACAGAAAATGACTCCTCCTTGAACCATCCACAGGGTGGGATGGGCAAGCGTTTCGTTCTCAAAGAAATCTAGGCTTTCCTTCAGAGTCAGGACTTAGGCCTTCAGTCTATTACTGGAAACGTTTCCATTTTCTATTTTTCTTTGTCTTGACTAATAGAAATCTTCAAGTGAGAACATTATAATGTTATATGTTAAAGCCGTCATGCTTTTACAGTCTGATGGTTATAATGAGTACAAAGTTAACATTACAATTGACCAATTTACTCTAATTCAACAACCCATTTAAAAAGTTATTTTATTGGATTGAGTAATAGTACTCCAATACTTCAGAAATCACAGATCATTTAGAAAAACATAAGGGTGCTTGCTACTGGAAAAAGCAAGGAGAATCATGTCAATTTCACATGCTAGGGTGAATATCTGGAAGGTCTTGTGCTCTCTGGAAACCTCTAGCTTTATACTCTGCCATAATTTTATAGATCTTAGGAATGGCATTATTTTCTCTCTCTTGGACATGTATTTTACTGATTATCAACACACCCAGAGAGTATTTGGATGTAGTTTAGAGTCTCCCTTCGGCAACTCAAACGAGTTTCCTCTTTCTCCATTCTTAATGGAGACCAGATTCTTAGGAACATCCCTTCATCTCCTCGAAGACCTGCATTCCATTGCTCTGTCTTAGTTACTGGCTGCCATGGAGGATATCCTGAAGGGAAAAGTTCAAGATCAAAAGCAATGTCTCTGTTCTCGAACTAACAAATATAATTTTCCCCTTTCTAGTTTTATGAACGGTGAGAGTTTCTCTTCACATAACACACTAAAGTCAAAGGTGCCATGGAAAATGTATCACTTTTGAAATCCCACAGAGGTTCAAAAAGGTTGCTCCAACAAGCCTTTTCCAAGTTTTGCTATTTGTGGTATAATTACAGCTTGAGCTTTTCTGTCATCAAAATTAAATGGTTGATTCTTCAATGGCCCTTTAACTCCAAAAACTAATTCTGTTTCTGGCATAAATTATATTGTTCAAGGGTAAACTCTGATTTCACCATTCTCTCAGACTCTGTTTCCAAAGTGAAGTAAAATGGAATGCTCATTGAAAATTGGTCACCCTGTGCCTTTAAATCCTGTCTTCTCTGTTCATCAGCTATTCTAAAGCTCTGCTCTCTCAACCCACTTTATGCAAACATATATATCATAGCAAAAATGTTCATCAGTTCTAGTACATTGTTGTGTTTATCAGTTGTAGTACATTGCTGTGATAGCTTCTAATATTTGTATTTCTCAACTTTATTTCTTCCAAGTGTGCTTTCTCATCATATGTCCTTAATTCCAGAGAGTAGTTCAGTATTCATATGACCATTCCAAAGAATCTTTTTTTTGTGGGGGGGAGGGCTTTTCAAGACAGGTTTCTCTGTGTAGCCTGACTGTCCTGGAACTCGATCTATAAACCAGGCTGGCCTTGAACTCATAGAGATCTATCTGCCTCTGCCTCCTGAGTGCTGGGATTAAAGACATGCGCCACCACCACCACCACCACCACCACCACCACCCCACCCCCTGGCTGGTAATAGTACTAATTACTAAGCAATTCTTTTTAGTTTGTGCTTAGGGTCAGCAAGATGGCTCAGTGGGCTGAGGTACTTGCTACCAAGCCTGAGGACTTGAGTTCAATCCCTGGAACCTACCTGGCAGAAGGAGAGAACCAACTCTCCTAAGTTTTCCTCTGACCTCCACATGTGTACAGCACCCCTCCCCACACAAACTAAATAATAAATGTATCATTAAACTAAGGTGTATTTGCTTGCATCTTTGAATTGATTTATAAAGTAATAAGTCTTCATATGGCATTTTTGCGTGAACTTTGTAGTTATGAAAAGAGATTGTCCTACCTACCTCCCAACCCCTCCCCCCATATTCTTTCATTCCCGATATTCTCCCTTCTAGTGATCTATTGTTTTCTCCATCCCCTCCCTTCTAGTCTCCCTTCCCCAGCCTCAGGGCCCCTTTCTAGTGTCCTGGCCTTTACTACGCATACTCTCACCAAGTTCTGACACTTAGAGACTGTAGTCTACACAGGAGAGGGTAGACGCATTATTTGTCTCTCTGAACCCAGTTACCTCACTTTAAGCATTTCTATCCCAAGAGTCATCTAATTTAACTCTTGCACCAGGGTGTTATTAGTTAAATTATGGTCCCTGAAAATAGATATGAGAGTGTGACCTTAATTTGGGGGTAAGGTCATTACAGAAATAGCTGTATTAAAATGAGATTATAGGATGGGCCCTAATCCAATATGACTAGTATCCTCAGAAAAAGGAGAAATTGGGACATAGAAGCACGTAAGTGCAAACTGGAAGGCCATCACGTATGGTCATCAGAGGGAAACCAGCCTACTGGTACCTAGCTTTCAAACTTTCAGCTTCCAGATCCATGAGACAATAGATGTCTTCTTTTAGCTATGGTAGTTCTAAAAAAAAAAAAAAACACAGGTTGGGAGGTGGTGGCGCATGCCTTTAATCCCAGCACTTGGGAGGCAGAGCCAGGCAGATCTCTGTGAGTTCAAGGCCAGCCTGGTCTACAGAGTGAGTTCCAGGAAAGGTGCAAAGCTACACAGAGAAACCCTGTCTTGAAAAACCAAATAAATATAAATAAATAAATAAAATAAAAGACCAATGTAAGTCTGTGCAATTTAAGTCTTCTTCTCTTCTTCTAAAGAGAGAAAAGAGAATTAAGGACTTTCCCCAATATCACACAGGCAGCAAGGAATAGGACTATAGTTTAACCTCGATCTGGTTTGTCCTAAAGCTCATATTATTTTCACTAAATACTGATTCTGAGCTCGTCTTATATTGTCTCGGGTTGTCGATTCTCTTTACACACAGCCCCGCACATGAGTTTAGAGAGCACACTTAGAATTGCACAGTCAAGGATTTTTGTTTCGTTTTGTTTTGTGAGTCAGGGCCTTGCCATGTAGCCCAGGCTGGCCTTGAACACACAAAGCTGACCTGGAACTTGTGGATCCTCTTGCGTCAGCCTCCCAAGCGCTGGGATTATGAGGGGGTACCATTGTGCCTGGCTCCATCAGGTATTTTGTATTGTGGATTCTGAGAAGATCCTTGTGAGTTTTTCCTTTTCACCTTGAGGATTGGGTTATAATATAAATCTCAAAGGCAGGTAGAGTCACTGACCTCCTCTGAGGAAGACAATGTCTTCCCTGGCCCTTGGGTATCGTCTACCTTACCCAGGAAATCTGAGGGAATCAGGAAGGTACAGCCAGACTCAAGTAGGAGGCCCTCAGAAGCTGATTTGGCTTTGCCTGCCTTATTGAGGAGGGAAATGAAAAGAAATGAAGCGGAATCATTTTCATAGACGAGGATCTCCTGGATGGGAAGTCAGTTCAAGCTGGGAGAAAGAACTAAGACACCCAGAGACCAGGTGACTAAAACCAGGCAAGGACTGGGAAAGAAAGGTTCTTCCATTTTGAACAGCTGCTTTTAGACAACAAGCAGGTCCGGGTGCCAAGTCTACCGAGAATGACCGCAATCTGCTCAGTCCATGAAAGAGCCTGACAAGGTGGCAAGGAGAGCTGAAATTCAGCCCACGTCTTTCCTGCCCAGCTGTGCGCCTGATTAGCAATGGGAGCCTCTTCACACAGAGCTGTCTCCGAGCGTAAACAGGCCCCCTGGAAGAAGTCATCATCTCTGGAGTAGAGAGAGCATTTGTGCTAGGCTCTCGGGATGTGGAAAAGGACAGAACTGATGATTGCTGTGCTACGGCCGCTTTTCACTATGACAGCAGACACTATCTGAAACAATGGACTTAGGAAAGGTGGATTGCGACTCTCGGTTTCTATTGTTTTAGACCTTGGTTGGCTAGCCTCATAGCTCTTGGGCCAGTGGCAAGGCAGCTTGTCTTGACAGGGGTACCTAGCCAAGGGAGCTTTGTGCTTCACCTCATGGTGGCCCAAAAGCAAAGACAGAGGGGGAAAATGGAAATTTTGCACCTCATTTCCACAGATGGAGCACAGTCTCCCAGATAGCGCTGCCGGATAATCTCCAGCAAGTCTGGATGATTTGAATTTCAGATCAACAATGAACACTTTTTTACATAAGTACACACTAGACTTCTTCTTCTTTTTTTTCTTTTTTTTTCTTTTTGGTTTTTCAAGACAGGGTTTCTCTGTGTAGTTTTGGTGCCTGTCCTGGATCTCACTCTGTAGCCCAGGCTGGCCTCGATCTCATAGAGATCCACCTGGCTCTGCCTCCCGAGTGCTGGGATTAAAGGTGTGCACCACCACCACCACCACCACCACCACCACCACCACCCAGTCACACCAGACTTCTTGAATGGACATATACTAAGTGGGGTTTTTTTTCTCATTTTTATTAGATATTTACATTTAACCAGGCTTCTGGCATATTTCTTTGCTAAATCTAGCAAACTTATCCAAGAAGACCTTCTCTCCTGGGTCCCAGTCTCACAGTATGGGGCTGACAGCATAGATATGGCAGCAGGAATGTGGAAAGCTTGACTCCAGAAGGGGTGCCTGCTTCCCATTCGAAGTTCCTGGACCACTGAGCCCACAGCAAGTTCCCAGTGGACACTACCTATTTGGATAACTAAGGCCTTTAGTGAAATACTCTTTTACGTCCTGGAGAAAATTCTGGGGCCGAGGGACAGGTGGAAATGTGGCAGGCAAGAGGAGAGGAACAAGGCCAAGAGTGACGTTTCCGTCGATCAGCCCGGGCAAGCTTGCAGAAGTGACTGGCCTTCCTTGTGCACAGAGAGTCAAAATTCTTCCCTGGAACAATGGAATCAAAAAATGCAGAGGACTAACAGCACAAGACTTTCTAGGCCGAGAGGCACAGTAGCCCTCTGTATTTTATCCTTAGGGGAAACAGGGCAAGATGTGGTAGGTGTGTAAGAGACACGGAGGCAAGTGGGGTTTTGTTGTTTGTTTGCATGTGTCTCGAGCACCTCAGGCTAGCTTTGACCTCCCAGTCCAGCTGAAGATGACTTGGAACTCCTCATCCTCTGTTGCTGCATCCCAGGGTGGGGATTATGGGCAGGAGTCACCACATCTGGTTTATGCAGAGCTGGGGACTGCACTCTCCCCACTGTGCCACCTCACAGCCTGGATGTTTTTTAACTTAAAATAGTATCACTGCATCAAAAACCGTTGGAAGGCCAGTTCGCAATTTGGTTTTTTTTTTTTTAAGAAACAAATTCCTTGCCGTTGAGTTAAACTCAAGAAGTTAAACTCATAAAGTATCCTTTTGAAGAGCTTTACCTTCCGAATTGACGGTGAAATCCGCTCAATTTATAAGAACTCTGTCTGAAAATGAAAAGGACAACAAAAGATCAAAACATCAAAATGGTGATCATAAAATTGACAACTTACTGGTATTCTGTCTTGTGATTTTTTTTTCCTTTAAAAAAAACTATTTTTATTTCTGGATTGCTCAGTCTTGAAATTTTGAAGTGATGTTACACAACCATGAAGGAATTCTTTTCACAGAAGCAAAGACTTGTGGGTTTAAGGATTCCTAAGTATATGTGCACTTTTCCCCCACGGTAATTAGCAGAGGAACTTGGACAGATGTCAGAAATATTTGACAAATTCCCAGAGCACGATGATTCAATGTGGTGGGCTTCCCAGATTTCTTAGATCAATATATATAGATAACGGCTTCCAATACTGGTGGTTCGGGAGGTTAGCCCTGATTTTGTTGCTCCTTACAGCGGTGCTTGGCAACAGTCAGAGGCATGCTGACTAGATGGAGCCAAAGTTAGCATCACCTGCTGAGTCTCTCTCCTGTTAGGCAATCATTCAGTCACGGAAGTACATCCTCAAGTACATCCTCGCTTCTTGAGGTTTTGAAGGGGGATATCCTTCTGCACCTCAGTCCCCTCTCCTCCTCCCTCCTCTCTTCTCCCAGCCCCTCCCCTGTGCTCCTCTTCCTAAATTAGTATAAGCACATTTTTAGTGTTATTAAATAAATAGAATTCTCAGGGGATTCAATTTGTATTCACCAACATTTTACTATTTCAGGTGAATCTTGAAATCTTCAATGATTTCCTTATTATCTATTTATATAGATTTAAAGATTAATTTCGCTGCTCCTCTATTAATGTTTTAACAAGTAAAAGCCATGAATTGTCAGCTGTTCCAAACAATGAAATTGCACCACAAAATGAAAGTTTATAGGCTTTAATAACTAGGTCAGAATTTAAAAATGTAAGGACATGATGAAAATTGCTTTAGACATTTTCACCATTAGAATAGTATACCTTTCCCAGAATGAACATAATTTATAGAAGTTATACTAATCACCTTTTGCCCAATGTTAATATTTAGTAATGTCCTGTTTAACTGAAATGTTGTTTTGTTTGAGAAATCCATCTATGGTTGAAAATATTGATCAGAAATCCTATTGAATTTAACCCCTCTTTTACAAGTGTCTGAATAATTGGTTGAGGCTGGGATTTTTTGCTTTGTTTGTTTTGAGACAGGATCTCTCTATGTAGCCCTGGCTGTCCACCTCCCAACGGATAGGTTTACAGGTATTCATGACCACACTTACCTGTAAATGTCTGAAGAACTCTTAAGCTAAGGAGTGTTTTGAAATAGAAAAAAAAAAAAAGAGGCTGGAATACTGTTTCTGAGGTTTATGTACACACATTAACTGGTTTCTTCATAGGAAAACCAGACAGAAGTTGGTCATACTAAAGATTAACAGTAATTCTCTATGCAGCAATTGCAAGCTATGAGAGGCCTTGAACTCACAATTCTGTATCAACTCTCAACTGCTGAGACTATCAGATTATAACACCATGTCCAGCTTCATTTGCTGTTCATGAGGCTACATAAATTAGTAGGAAATAGAGTTAACTGTGTGTGTGTGTGTGTGTGTGTGTGTGTGTGTGTGTGTGTAAATATGTATATAGTTTTAATTTTGTAGTGACACCTTGATAGGAAATGAGGAATCTCTTTGTAGTAAAAACAAGTTGTTACTCTGTACATTCTTATATCACTATTTTTTCCTTTTGAGAAAGTAGCAAGTTTTTTTATTCTGCTAAAATTGAGACTAAACCAAACAGCTAAATGTGAATAGTATGGGACGCCATACAACTAAGTAAAACGATGTATTTTGTGCTTAGATAACTGGTTTCAGTAGCTGCTCAAGCTTTTCCCTTCGGAGTTCCAATATAAACTCACTGTTTATATTGGCTCCATCAGCGTCACAGCCAAACACTGTAAGGAGAATAGAACCCAAATCAAAACCAGATTAAACATGGAGAGGCCTAACTTAACGTGAGTGCAGCCATGACAGACTGCAGACTAACAATATTGTTGAGGACGAGGCCTCACCTTTACAATAACCAGGAAAAGCCACAAACTGTACCCTTCGGGGGACCAGTCGGAATTG
>CABHPQ010197277.1:0-26153 GCA_902168405.1 Peromyscus aztecus | reverse complement strand
AGAGAGAGAGAGAGAGAGAGAGAGAGAGAGAGAGAGAGAGAGAGAGAAAGAAAGAAAGAAAGAAAGAAAGAAAGAAAGAAAGAAAGAAAGAAAGAAAGAAAGAAAGAAAGAAAGAAAGAAAGAGACAAAGAAGGAGGGGGGAGAGAGAGAGAGAGAAAGAGAGGGGGAGAGAGAAAGCAAGCTTGAGATTGCTGTTACTTCGTTCCTGCTGGAAAAATGCGGTGCTCAACATTTAAGGAACACTAGCCCTCATTCAGTAAGTGTCCTTTGCTCCCTGAAACACAAGCTACAGGTCTATGTTCTGTAACAAGTATAATGTGTTTATGAAGATGTGCATGAAAAATTGTTGGGATTATCTTTTCAGTGCTCCTTTAGTGTATAGTTAGACTCCTGCCAGCCCTAGGCTCTTCCAAGTATTTAGGAATGGCTTGCTCGGCAGTCTTCCAAAGTTTCCTCTGATATTCCAGTGGCCCCACTATGGAAGTGCTGAGCATCTAAGAGCATGGGAGCTCTTTTTTTTGTGGGGGGGTTCCGAGACAGGGTTTCTCTGTGTAGTTTTGGAGCCTATCCTGGAACTCGCTCTGTAGATGAGGCTGGCCTCGAACTCACAGAGATCTGCCTGGCTCTGCCTCCCAAGTGCTGGGATTAAAGGTGTGCACCACCACCACTGCCTAGCTGAACTTTCACATTTCTTACAACAAAGCCAAGGAGCCTGTTACATGAGACTTTATTACATGAGAATAGCAAATAAACAGCAACAGATCACAGAATTTCAACTTTGATCTTAAGCTAAAAGCTATTTGGGCTAGGGTTGTAGCTCAGTTGATAGAATTTCTGCCTGCCATTCATGAAGCCATGGGTTTAACCCCCAGTGCCACATAACCTGGACATGGTCATGCGTACCTGTAACCCCAGAACTCGGGATAGAGACAGGAGAATCAGAAGCTCAAGGTCATCTTCGACTACAAGCAAACAACTTAAGTTTAACTGAATTCTTCATTTAAAAAAAGATTTAATTCAACTGTTTTGACTCCTCTTTGGGGTCATATGACCACATGTAGATGGATTAGCTGTATTTCTGGCTTTTTAATGTTTTTAAATACCAAAAAGACATAGGATGGCTCCTCCCTTGGGAGATGTGAGATGCAGTTTGCAATATGCTCCACATTCAAAATAATGTGAGATTAAAAATTAGCCTAGCCGGGCGTTGGTGGCACACGCCTTTAATCCCAGCACTCGGGAGGCAGAGCCAGGCGGATCTCTGTGAGTTCGAGGCCAGCCTGGGCTTCCAAGTGAGCTCCAGGAGAGGCGCAAAGCTACACAGAGAAACCCTGTCTCGGAAAAAAAAAAAAAAAAAATTAGCCTCAATTTCTTCTAATACTCTGAAAATGGTTTGTAGCCTTAAATGCCACTGTCTTAGGCTGTTTGTGCTGTTATCACAAAATATCAATGAGTTTAAATTATAGAAATTTATTTCTCATCATTTAGGAAAATCCAGAATCAATATTCCAACAGATCTGGTGACAACTTCCAAGATGATGCCTTATGCTGCATCCTCTGGGGTGGACAGCCCAAACAGAAGACACCCTACTCCTTGTGATGATAGCTCAGAAGTAGAGCACTTGCTTCACAGACAGCAGGCCCCAGGCTCAATTCTCGGGAAAGGCGGGGAGTAAAGAAAGTCTCTTCTAGAACGTCATAGATTCTGTCAAACTCACTTTTGTTTTCAATCGAATTTATGTTTTGTACTTATGTAGCCCAGCTGCAAGCCTCCAGTGAGCAAGCCAGTCAGCAGCATTCCTCCATGGCCTCTGCTTCAGTTCCAGCTTCCTGCCTTGAGTTCCTGCCCTAATGTCCTTTAGTGATGGAATGTGACCGGAGAGTTGTAAACTGAAATAAACCCTTTCTTCTCCAAGCTGCTGTTGGTCATGGTGTTTTATCACAACAATAGAAACCCCAACTAAGACTGTGACCAATTGCCAAATAGCACATGGCTTTCTTCATGATACTTACAACTTTGTACCCTGCCCCTATCCAACTGCTGTCTCAAATGAGCTACCTGAACAGCCAGCATAGAAAAGCTCTCTGAAATGTTTGCAGTGGCTTGGGGACACCCTTATCAGGCTTCACAGATGACCCCTAGGGATTTCAAACCTTAAAGTAGTTTTTTGAATATGAGTTGTTATGGAAGCATTTTTCTCTCTTTTTCGTCTTCTCCAGGGTTAGTTTAGAAACAGATTTTAAGGCAACAGACTTCCAAATGTTTGACCTGCTCACCTACAAGAGAGGCATCCCTCAGCCCAAAGCATTCCCTCTGCTTTTCTCTTTTCAAGGACAAGCAAAATGGAAGTGGTGGGACTCCATCCCTACCTCTCATCATTCCAGTTGAAAATTCTCCAATCATTCAAGCAGAAAAAGAAAAACCATCAATGAACAAAGCCACCAGGGAACACCGGTATCCACTATAAAGTGATCCTCTCACAAGCCATGGTACAGGCATGGGTGATCAAAAGGTAAGATCTTCCCATGATCCCAAAGGAGAGGCACTCAAGCAATGGAGGAGATGTTCATGAGATGCTGGAGGCAAGAGACAGTAACCAGAATATCCGGGCCTTCTATAGACAGATACACAATGACTTTGTGACGAGGTAAGCCATGCCCTGGGAGGCCCAACTGACACAAACCAGAAAAAGATTTTCCACTGCTCTCCGCAAAAAGACCTTCCCATCTGTCACGTCCGGATATTTCCAGCCACACTTTTGTACAGGAATTACCACAGTGTCAACAGTATCATACTTGACTACAAAGGACAACAGTGACAAATCTCAGGGCCCTTTGAATCTGGAGATAGCGTTGTTAACTACTGTGAATGCCAGAGGGGTTTTTTTTTGTTGTTGTCAACAGAGCTTCCTGAGTTATTTATGCCTGCAGCGACTTGGATTTGATCACTCCCGCCCCTTTTAGCTGCTTCCCTGAGATGTGTCATAAGGAAAGTGAGAGTGTTGTCAGAAGCAACATGTCCTACACTCTCTAAAGGACCATTGGAACCGGAGCTCCCAACTACAAGATCCTACCTCTCACTCTGTTAACCTTGATCCACTTTGGCCTGTCTCCGTGACTCCCTGGGGACGCTATCAATGCCAGAGAGTCCTATCTCATTCTTCCTTCTGGAAATCCTGACAGTCTTCCAAGAGAATAAATCACTCTCTGATTTATTCCTGCAAGAATTTTTGAGGAACCTGCACAAGGAGGCTATTGTATGCATATACAAATAAATGACACAATTCAATGGTTTAATGCTATCTGCCAAGTTAAACTACTGCCGAGCAGCTGTGCACATTGAAAATGATGCTTGGCACAACTGGAGATCCATAAATCATCAGCTGCATACTTTCATCCAATTAAGGAAGTGAAATAAGTACAAAAAAAATCTACAAATTGGGACGTGTGTAAAGACATGGATGAAACTGTCATTCTGCTCTGGATGCACAAATAAATAAGATTAAAAAAAAAAAAAACCTGACTCCTTGTTTTGTTAATACTGAAACTAGAATTTCTTGTCGAGGGGCCCGGTATTTTTGGCATTCCAAATCCTGGCATAAAATTGTGTTTCCAGGAGAGTTGTTTCAGGCTTGTAGCTTTGTCTCTCTGTGACAAAGTAACAGGGCTAACTGAGGTGATGACTCACCCTGACAAGCAATCATTCCTAGAAACAAGTGGGGAAGGTCAACATTTGAAGGCTCTCCTGAGAAAAACACAGCCAAGCTGTAGGTTTAGGGACTGTCCCTATGCGCTTAGCCTTTTCTTTTGTCTTTCCCACAGCCGGTCAGATGAGATCAACAGCCAATGCCTCCATTCAGCTTCTGTGGCTCCTGGTCACGGAGGGATAGCTACAGAGGACGAGTCTGACTGAGATGAACAGAAACGACACGGGAACATTATAACAGAGGGTACCCGAGCATGCTGGTTTGTTAGATCCGGGGATGTTTCTAGAATGTTGGAGGTTTAATGCTAAAATGAAAAACAAAAATCATACACGATGGCAATGAAAACTGACCAAACCTCTCAGCTGATTTTTTTTTGATTATATAGGAAACCTGAATTATCTAAACAAGTGATACATCAAACTTAGCAGTTCTGTTTCCAACAACCACTATGACGATGGCCACGGGTGCTTTTGACGGAGCTTCTGATGGGTACTCAGTGCAGTGGAGAACTTATGTTTAAAACAATCATAAAATCCTTGACTTGAGTCCAAAGGAATTTGTGACTACTTGTTAGTTTAAACCTACTGCTTTTAGGTACTTCCCTAACCCAGGACTACAGGTGTGCAACTTTTCGCCAAAGCACCGAGCTGACGTTGAAACAGTGATGATGGCTAGGAGAACATGGAGAAACAGCCTTTACATTCCTATCCCATCTGCCCTCCAGGACTCCTCAGAGCACTTGAGTTTGATGTTGAGGTGATGATATCAGATTCCTCATGAGTTTCATGGGGTGAGAACTACATGCAAAGCAGTTGTAGTAGTTTAAAAGAGAGAGAAAGAGCCTGCACGAGAGGATGAGGTTGTGGCTCAGTGGTAGAGTGTGCATTCAGCATGCATCAGGCCGTGGGTTCAATCTGTACACACACACACACACACACACACACACACACACACAAAAAAAAAATCTTGCAACACTTGTTCCAAAGTCTCTGCCCCTCCAAAGACCCTCAAACCCATTAACAAGAAACTCTGGGGGGTCCAAGAAAGCTCCTAGGGGCCCATCTGAGACATGGTTGCCTCCAGGAAGTTACATATCATCACTCTCACCCTAATGTACAGATGAGAATCCTGGGAACAAGAGGAGGTGACAAAGATAATATGGCAAAGCCCTGAATTCCAAAGCTGACAGTGAATCAAGGCATGAGGAGTTTTAAAGACCCAGGCAAACTCCAGAAATCCAAAATCCAGAGTCCAGCTTTAAGAGAGTTTAAGGTCAGACATAATTCTTCATAATGTCTAAACCTTTTCATTTAACTCCGTAACCACTTCTGAAGTAATTACCAGGTGCCAGAAGTTGAGCTGTATTGGAACATGACCTCTTTTGCCGTGGATTCTATGGTCTCCTGTGTATGTCCCTTGAATTCATTTTCCCTCTCAGACTACAGATTTTTCAAAGCCAGGGCTAATATTGTGACTAGCCGCTTAACTTCCTCACACCAAGCTAGCATGGAGTTTTACATACTGTTAATACTCCAAAAGCTTGGTGAGTGACTCAAGGGTTTGACTGGCTGAATAAAGTCAATTCTGAGCCTAATGCAGTCATCTTTCTTACTTCTTCATGAGTGAGAATGTCTCTAGCCCTCAAATCAGAAGAAAGAAAAATGAGAGGCCCCCAGGTGTTCCGTGTTCACAGTTGGAATCAGGCCGGGAGGGGGGAGGGGGGGCACGCGGGTCTGGGATTACAGGGTGATACAGGGTGAGTCTTGCACCAGGATGTGTTAGTGTGATGGATATGAAGTGCATGGCTCTGAGGATCTCACAGCTGAGAACAAAGTAGGATTTCCAGGGTCGGGTAAGTGAAGGATACCTTGTTATAGAGAAAAGACAAAAGAAATGTCTGAAGTTGAACTTGAGCTTTGGTGAAATGAATAACACGGTGAAAATTCTTGTGTAAAGACGCCTTCAGGTTGCTTTGCAGTATCCCACATGCTTACGTAAACAGATGTCTCATTGCTTCCTCATTTTCATTCACCCATCAAGACACAGCTCAGCCATCATATCTAGGAAACACCCTCTGGCCATCTTCCCCTGGGATGATTGATACCCTGTAGTAAGTTGAAAAGTGTTCCCTCCGAATTCATGTCTAGCTGGGACCTGTGAAGGTGACCTTATTCTGAAAGGGGTCATTTCAAATGGAATCAAATTAAGATGAGGCCATTGAAGAGTATGGTGGCCACTAAATTCAATATGACCAGTATCCTTGTAAAGAGAGGGAAATTCAGACACGTACACAGAAGAGAAGGCCATATGCAGACAGAAACAGAAACGAGAGTGGGGTATCTACCAAGGAATGGCAAAATTGCCAGCAGCTCCTAGAACCTGGAAGAGGCATGGATGCTTCCCTGTAGCCTCCAGAAGGAATGCTACTGTACTAGAACACTGATCTCGCCTGCTAGTCTCCAGGACTGTGAGAGAATAAGCTTCTGTTGTTTTAAGCAACCTAGCCACAGCAACACTAAGAAAATTAAAATACTCCTTTCTTTCTTTCTTTTTCTTCCTCTTTCTTTCTTTCTTTCCTTCTTTCTTTCTTTCTTCCTTCCTTCCTTCCTTCCTCCCTCCCTCCCTCCCTCCCTCTCTCTCTCTTTTCTTTCTTTCTTTCTTTCTTTATTTATTTATTTATTTGTGTAGGTCTACCATTTACTAGGAGGTGAAAATAAAAACTGAACACGTGGTTTCCAGGGATCCTGAGTTTATTTGTATTAATCTGACAGAAGAGGAAACAAAGCACGTGGAGAATCAGTCGTGGGGGTTATTCCAGGGACACAACAAGAAGGGTCTACCTCTACATCTACGTTCCCTTGACTGGGGCTCAGCCTCATGGCGTCAACTAACTGCAACGGTGTCTAGGAACCCACCTGGGAGCTGAGAAAGAGGAAGAATTTCAATAAACAAGCAACAGCCACGGTCTACCTCAAGATTATTTTACAATCTGCTAAAGTACCTCCAACATTTCCAAGAGTCTTAAACACAGCAAAGTAGCTTTAGTAAGAGTTAGGTAAGACTGATGAAGTCCAACAGCAACAGTTGGAGCTAAACATAAAGGGGCATTTAAAACCGAGAAGAAGCCAGGTTCGGTGGGACACTCCCGTGACCTAGCACTCAAGAGGCTGAGGCAAGATGTTCATGAGTTCCAAGGCTGTCTGGGCCACATAACGAGATTCTCTCTCTCAAAAAACATTGGAAAATATTGGAAAAGTGAACTCTGACAAAAATAGCTTCTGCGAACATTTAGAGTACAACTGGCAGAAAGTGTTTTTCTAATGTTTCCTTTGAATATTTTGTTATTAAGAAGCCTACGAATAATGTATCAGACACTGATGGACCAACATATTCCTCCGGTTCCATTATTTTAAACACTCTCCTCTTTGCCTTTAACCAAATTTTAGAGTTTTAAGGAATAAAAAGGTAACAACAACTATTTTTTTCTTCTGTGTGTGTACATATGAATGTGCAAACATTTGCGGGTGCATACAGTCTGGCACACACTGAGGCCAGAAGATGACATCGGATGTCCTGCTCCATCACTGTCCACCTTATCCCCCTCGAGACAGGGTCCCTCGCCAAGCCTAGAGCTTTCTATTTCTCTGCTAGGCTGCCTGACTGGTCAGCAAATCCTAGTGAATCTCCTGTCTCAACACTCCCCTATCCCAAGCACTGGGATTGCAGGCATGCACAGCCACACCTGGACTCATGGGAGTGTGAGGGATCCAAACTGACTGACTGAAAACGCCCTTATCTACGGCACCATCTCCCCAGCCAAAATAACGGTTATTTTCCTGTAAGATTTGGTTATAAACTTCAGATACTCTCACCAAAAAAAAAAAAAAAAGGGGGGGGGGGTCCTTTTTGTAACCCTTTGTTACCTTTCTTTCCTTGAGAACTGGGTCTGCACCGCCACAATTTTGATCAAACCAGGTCGCTTTGATACAGCTTTCATGTTCCTTGAAATGATCCGGTACAGCAGGCCAGTTAGTTTTCTGTCACTGTGGCAAAAGACTTCACCTTGGAAGAAGGAAAGGCTTATTTAGGGTCAGGGTTTTGGAGCTTTCAGTCCACAGTTGTTTTTCCCCCGTGGCCTCCGGGTCTATAATGAAGCGGTACATGGTGATGTGTAGCGCATGGCGGGAGGGACCACTCACCTCCTCTGGTTAGGACGCAAAAAAAAAAAAAAAAAAAAGAAGACGGAAGGTCTGGGATCTCAGACGTCCTTCAGAGACATACCTCCAATGATCGACTCACTCCAGTTAGCCCTGCTCCCTCAAATGTCCCAACCCCTCCAGGCACCACCAGCTGGGAACCAAACCTTCAACTCAGGAAGCGTTGAAGGGCATCTCAGATCCAAACGCTAACAGCCGGTTTTCAACTGAGGCAAAAACGAAGTTCAACACAATGCTTGGAACACTTTCTGAGGCAGGCTGGCATCATCTCTGTTTTGTTGTTTTTTTCTTCAGTTAAGATGAACGTCGTACACTGGGCAATGCACGGCTCCAAAGGATCTCAGCACTTCAGAGAGCAGAAGGATTGGAACACAGTAGGCTGGTCAGCCTTTCTTACCTGAGACCCAGCCTCAAT
This sequence comes from Peromyscus aztecus, assembly GCA_902168405.1. Classification (NCBI taxonomy): domain Eukaryota; kingdom Metazoa; phylum Chordata; class Mammalia; order Rodentia; family Cricetidae; genus Peromyscus; species Peromyscus aztecus. The sequence goes on along the minus strand of CABHPQ010197277.1, from coordinate 17,814 downwards.
GCCAAACATGGTAGGTGGCACATGCCTTTCGTCCCAGCTCTCAGGAGGCGGAGGCAGGCAAATCTTTGTGAGTTTGAAGCCAGCTTGGTCTACAGAGGGAGCTAAAGGCCAACGGAGTCTATACAGTGAGATTCTCTCAATCAAATAAACAAAGACCCAGCATCAAGTCCACCTCCCCGCACACACTCTCAAGAAAAGAATATAGGGAGGCAAAGGCCTTATCTAAATCCTTTGTCTTTTTTGTTTTTAAACATTTCATTATTTATTTATTATTATGTATATGGGAGTCTGGCCCACATGACCACCTGTGCACTATGTGTGTGCAGTGCCCATGGAAGCCAGAAGAGGATGCCCCACCCTCCGGTGACTGGAGTTACAGGCGGCTGTAAGCTGTCATGCGGTTGCTCAGAATTGAACCCGGGTCCTCTGGAAGAACAGCCAGTGCTCTTTACCACCGAGCCATCTGTCCAGCTACTAAGCTGTTTGTCTTGAATATGGAAAGGGGTAGATAATTAACAGCTTGACTGTAGGACATCATACACCAACTCAACAAAGTAAGCCTTCGGTGAGTCCTAGCTTCCATGGTAACCTTTCCCTTCTCTCTTCAGCAAATGTATGGCCCTAACAGATTGTCATTCTAATTGGATGTTTGCTTGGTCAGTTAAAAAAAAAAAAAAAAAAAAAAACAGAGCTACTAAGATGAGTATGTGAATTAATAAGTTCTTTTGTTTTTCTTAACAAGGCATCGTTTAAACTCCAGATGCTAAATTATTAGCCATTATTACAAAATTTCTCTTATTTGATGACATCTGTGGCTAAATGTTTGCGCCTTCTTTTGTCCATAACTTATTGCATTACAATAAATACTGCGTGCTTTATTCAATATGCCACTGAGTAAACGAGGGTTTAAAACGAGGAAAGGATGAGGATGCCTGAATTGCTTTGCTTTGTCCTGAATGTCCCTCCCTCCGTGTGCGTGTGCGTGTGTGTGTGTGTGTGTGTGTGTGTGTGTGTGTGTGTGTGTGTGTTGTTTAAGAGCCTTCCATAGTAAACTATGCTAAGATGGCTGAATAAAATTCCACTCTGTGCTCTGAGAAGCTGGGGTGACATCCCTTCTTTTCTAAAATAGAAGTCACCAGAAGGCTTAGACTAGGACGCAGTCAGTGAAAGCAGGAGTTGATGTTAATGTAAGGACATGCTCCCTTTTGTATCTTTATGGGGCAGTAGAAAAGGAACCCCATCCTCATTACTGAGCAGTGAGTAGTTCCAATTAATTTGGCTGTGTGGGTACCGAAGGGGGTTGAGAACAGGACAAAGCCAGACAAGGCTTAGATTCTTAACTAATATCTTATAGTCTTGGGAGATGCTTACGTGAGCAAACAGCAATTAAAGCCACCACACCCAAGAGTCCCAGCTGAAAGCTGAAGAGAATGAAAATCCAAATGTACAGGCAGTCGCATTGTGTGGAATATTAAAAACTGGGGGCTCAGCCAGGTGTCAAGGGGACTCCTGCCCTCCTGAAAACACATCTTAGTAAGCAAACACACAATTTTTATCAAGTTTATCCATTACACAACCACCAGTGATTTCTGAAGTTTTATGGGCCGTATTTGTGTTTATGCAAACAGAAGGGAGAAAAAGGGTGTACAGAGAACAATTGTTTGGCTTTGGTGTGTAGGTGAACTTTGATGGAACTTAGTACAACTCAGAGCGTTTATTACTATGATCAATGGCTCCCTGGGGAGTCGTTTTCCTGCCCTCCCAGCTGGAGGGACAGGCAGGGACGCACAGGATAAGAAAGGAACAGAACAATAGGTTCTGTGAGTTCAAGAAGCTGGGGTTGCCCTTGCTGAGTGGGTGGTATAAGCATCCATCCTGAACAGCACATAATTCAGGCACAAGTGATGGATTCCTGGGCAGTGTGGGAATAACAAAGGGGTACAATAATGAAAGTGCACTTGAATCACCCAAAGTGCTGAAGATTTTTCGTGTCAACAGATCCCGCCATTGAAAAGCCACACGCCTGGTGAATTTCCTGATCAAATCCAGGACACAAAGTTAATGCTGAGGAACCCAGTGGTATTACCCAAGCTAGATTCTGCAGGGTCTTTGGCCCAACTGGATCAATTAGAAAGCAAGTTGCTGTTTTGTCCTTTGTAAAACAATGAGGGAATTAATTCAGTTTGCTTGAATTTATTTTGTTTCATTATTATTATTATCATCGTCATCATCATCATTATAAATACAGCCAAGTCAAGTGTTTCTGGTTCATTTCAGTTCCTCCACTGCCATGCTTGGGGCAGGGACACTGCTTTCTGTGACCTCCCTTTGTCTGTGATGATGACACAGCATAAAGCTTTTTGTTACAGCAAATTTTTAATCAACAGGAAGTCATTGGTTTCCTCAGTTTGGAGAGGTTTGGTGACAGGTCCTCTGGTAGGCACGGCCCGAGGGTGACCCTTTCTTACTGTCTTCACATGAGTTTCTGAAGAACACTAAGGCCACCCTTTGCTCTGCATTCCACTTCAAAGTCACACAGCAAGAAATCTGACTGTGGGTAACGTCAAGGGAGCCTGTCTCCCCGCGCGCTTTGTCTGGGTTCTTTCATTGAGTTCTTTCTCCCATGTCTGCACACACTCTTGGCGGCTCTGTGTGGACAGCGCTGGCTGTTTCGTGAAGTAAGGTGTCTGGTCCCTGTCTCTTAGAATCCTATAAAAGTCCCAAACATAAGCAATAACTTTGTGACGGTTGACTGCCGTGTTCTGGCATCCCAACACCGGGACACGCCTTGGAGCCCCTGCACCCAGAGATGCGCAGCAGCATTCAGAGCCAGTTTGCCCGGCTGAGGATACGTGATTGGCCCTGACACTGGCTGGAGGATGATCAAAAGCCCTTCAGAAACCAGCCTCCTGGGGAAGATGGCTCGTCTTTTGTCTTTCCCCCGCCCAGGGTTTTTTCTCCCTGCCCCCTGCCAAGGTAGGGACTGTCATCAAGTGCATACTTCTAATGGCGAAAAATGAAAAGCTGAACTTCATTCTGTCTTACAATGGATCCGAAACCTGTTGATCATCAGAACCCCTTGATCCCATGAGGAGGTTTAAAGGGGGAAAAAAAATCAATTTCATGAACCCAAGCTCAGAGGCTGAGTATTCTCGCCTGGGGTCAAACTTTTCAGTCTGTAATTTTAAGTGCTCCAGATGATTGCAATGAGCAGCCATATTTGAGAGCAAGAGACCAGGTTATTATTTTTTTTAAACCAAACATTTTTAGAGGTATCTTTGGCGATTCCGTTTAGAACATGCCCTTTGTGTTTGTTCCCGGTTTCCATCCTTTACCAAGTTACACTGCCTCCTTTCCACATCCCTGGCTTACACGCGTAGCCAAGAGAGCTCTGAGAAGCAGCTTTCAGTGCTGATTTTTTCCCCCCTAACCTTTCTTGGGAACGTCTCCCAGTGAAGAATCAATGGGTCCTTGAATTAGAAAAGAATTCATAATTCTACTGTAGAATATTCAAGGTTGCCACCTGTGATCTCAAGGGATGTTGTGAAATTTTTGAAATCAGATTTCTCTGGGGTTGCCTCAGTGGCTCAAGTTGGGAAGACACTGCTTTAGGCACAAGGAACTCCTAGACTCTCTCTCCCCCCCCCCCCCCCCCCCCATCCCCCCCCCCCCACCCCTGCTCTTCACACTCTGCTGCACACCTGGAGCACAGAACTTCTCATGCATCGACCTTGACACCCAGTCAGAAAAACTGATGCCGCACTAGGTATCCTAACAGAAGAGCTTGGCTGGGGAAGTGTGTTATGGGTGTTGGAGGGTGGGAAAAGGAAAGGCAGATGCCATGAGAACCCAGGTAAGTGGGAGGCAAGTACTACTCTCGGGGACGAAATTGAAGTCATCGGAAGTTAAAGTTGGATTAGGCCTCCTAGATCAGGGACCCAGGTGTCAGGGTTAGGGTACTACAAAGCCACTGCTTGGCTCTGGGCCTCTGACCTCTGACTGGGCACTCCCCTACTGCCAATACTACCTCAAAACACTTTCAGTGAGGTCCTGGGAGCCAGCAAAGCAACTCCAGGCAGAAGGGGTCTGCTGCAGTGGAAGACAGCCCTGAGAGGGGCCTGAGGAATCCCCAGGGGAGTCCTTGACCTGGAGGAGATGGGAATGGGGGGTGGGCTGGGAGGAGGGAGGACAGGGGAATCTGTGACTGATATGTAAAATTAAATCAAATTATAAAATAAAATAAAAAAAACACTCTACAGATACACAATGGATTTTTCACTAATGAAGAAAAATAAAATGATGACATTAGCTGAAAAAAAAAAAAAACAGGAAGAAGGGCAACCCTGATGTCTCGGCCTGCTGCAGAATCGTCTTCTAGGATATTCTAAGAGGAAGCCAGCTGCCCAGCACAAAATGTGATGTCCGAGCCTTGGCTCCTGTATCACAAAGCAGAGTGAATGTGCATGGTGAGGGTTTGCAGTTAAGAGAGACAGTGCCTGTTTGTTGTTTTCTTTCTCTTTTAAAACAAATCTATTTATTATATTTATATTAATATATTATTCATATTGTTTTTTGTGGGTGCATGTGCACGCGCGCGCACACACACACACACACACACACACACACACTTGCACTCAAGTGTGTACTTGTGGGGCTACGCTTGAACTACTACAACAGAAAGAGGTCAGAGGCCAACTTTTAGCAATTGACTCTCTCCTCCTTGATGAAAGCGCCTTTACTCTCCGAGCATCCCGCCGGCCCCTCGGATTTCTCTGTGAGATGGAGTCTCATGAGGTGATGCAGGTTGGCTTACGAGGCACAATCTTCCCACCTCTGCCTCCTGCGTGTTGGGAGTTTAGGCGTGGGCCACCACAGCCGGCTGGGAGACAGTAGCTTCATCAAGTACAGAGTCAGATAATTCCTGGAGCAGGATGGCACTGGAGGCTCCGTGTGCAGGAAGAAGGTCGAACTTTCGTTCCCATCACTGTGCCTTGCTGGTTAAAGAAATCTAGAAATATGCTTTAATCTGGGCATGTCACAATGCCCATTAGCACATTAAAGGATCTCAGAAGCCCTGCTGTCAAGGAACCCTCTGTACTTACCTTAACTATTCCTAAAGTTTACTTAGTGTTTTCTTTTTCCAAATGCATTCCTCAGAATTTGAACATTGCTGTAAATGCTATCCTTAAAAAAGTACTATATAAGTCTGAATCATTTGCTCTTCTCTGTTAGGAAAAGGATAGCTCCTAAAGGGAGCAGAAAGAAAAACGAAAGAGAGAGGTTGAAAACTAGGGGTCTGAATACATTTCTTCAGTGGCAACCGGTAAGGTGCCCATACTACGGTAAATAACCTATGCCCACGGGAAGCAACCCTAGCTAACCTCGTGGGTCACACACAAGAGAAAGTAGAAGGAGGAGAAGTTAGGAGGAAGAAGGGGAGCAAGAGACAGTAATGGAGGCCACTGTGATCAAAACCTTATGTACAAGTATGAAACCATCAAAAAAAAAAATCCACCAGGCAGTAGTGGCACACACCTTTATTCCCAAAACTAGGGAGGTAGAGGCAGGGGAATCTCTGCATTCAAAGCCAGGATGGTCTACAGAGCAAGTTCCAGGACAGCCAGAGGTACACAGAGAAACCACATCTTAAAAAAAAAAAAAAAAAGAGGCAAACCCAAAGAAAAAAATTATGTCTGGGTTAAATCAAATAATTAGGAAAACACTAGAATTCTAAATGCAAAATATTCTTTCTTTCGTGATTCCTAGCATCCGTAAAAGGGAAATCCTCACCTACTCTACAATACTGTTGGGGAAACAGCTCCTTACTTAACTCTGGGAAAAATTACTGTCCATCAGTGCCAACAGAGACCAGCCCTCGACATCAGGAGAGTTTGGGTCCTCACACAGTGCCCTGAGGTTCCCAGCTACACTGCACAGAGCAAGGAGCTTGAAAAGTATTCTACACTCAAGAGAAGTTCTGTTTTTATTCGCAAGATAAAATGAGAAGCGTTCTTGCTTCTCTGTGAGGTGGCTGGTTATTTCTATCCCTTCCACAACTGTCTCTGGCTACAAAGAAACCCATGTTACACCCAACGCTGATAGAATTGAAACTCAGAAGAGGCATCATGAACTTCAGGGAGCTGAAAGGCAAGGCTATGTGTGTCTGGGAGCCAGCATGGGGCGGGAGCAGCTGAGTGGATAGAAGAGGTAATTTGCAAAGACCAATTCCTAGAGACAAGAAATAATCAAGGAGGGGAAAAGCCAGAGGAAAAAAGGGGAGAGTTGGATACTTGGCTTTCATATCTCAGGAAGGCTTGTTCTAAACTCCTCCTATTTAACTAGAATTTTTTATTTTTATAACACCACAAATGCCACCCAACCCAAGTGTCCCCATCAAGACTCACCTTGGAGGTATGAGTGAGGTTTGAGTCATGCAGACAACTGATTTCTATCTGGAATTTGTTATTTCTACTTATTTGTGTGCATTAAATTTTTATTTTGTTTTTGGTGTGCAATGCATGCATGTGAGAGTGTGAAAGGCACAATTGTGCCACGAGTGTGTACGTAGTGGTCAAAAAGCAGCCGCCTGCAGTTGGTCTTAGCTTTCAATGTAGTGTTTCTGAGGGATTAAACTCATCATCAGGCTTGCATGGTGGGCATTTTACCCACTGAGCCATCTCACTGGCTGTGTGTGGGTTTTGTAGCAAAGGTTTCATGTAGCCTGGGCTGAGTTGCAACTCACAACGTAGCAGCTGTGGATGACTTTGTGCTTCTGAGCTCACTGCCCAACCCTGCTGAATGCTGGGATTGAAGGCATGTGTCACCAGGCCGAGCAGGAATTTTCTAAAGCTGAAGCACTCTGGGTTTATATGTTTATTTGGCAATTTCATTTCCTACCCCGAAAGCAAGAATCAGAAAGTTTCAAGCAGTTGAATAGAGGGGAAAGCGAGTGTCACGTGATCCCAGCATTCCTCTTAGCGCAGGGACTACCTGTAGTGCCACCCACAGTCCTGACAGGACTCGAAACGTGTACAAACGTAAGCAGTAAGGACTAATTGTGCTGCCAGGACCTTTGTGTTCCACTCTTTTAGACGATAATCGGTTGAGAAAGACTCTGCGAACGAACGTTGTCTGCAACACCCACATAACACAGGACAGAAGTTCCTGGGGTAGCCAAGCCCAGTTAATCATCTTGTGGGGCCAGGTTTAATAGCTGCTATTAACACCCATCCCAACTCAGAATTCAAATTTTTTCTTTCAGAGGTTAGGTTTCTTTCATTGGCTCTCTTCACAAGCAGAGCAGTGTTCCTGAATATCGTCCCAGCCAGCTCCCCACCACAAACCTGTCTAGGGAAGAGGCTGTGTAAGCAATGGTTTGTATTTGGGTTGTTTTGACTTGGGGAGCACCACAGCGCCCGCCTTCTGTGTTTGCTGGCTTAGTCTCGCTTCGATTTTGCTCGATTCTGCCTCTCTCTGCTCTTTTGAAATTGATCATTTTGCTTCCCTGGCTCAACTTCATTTGGAGTGCAGATTTAAACTTTCTTTGCTCAGTAGCCTATGGTCGAAGACCAGCTACACCCACAACCCCATTCTCTCCTTTGAAGCTCAGCCAATATAAAAAGGAATTCTCTACAAGTAACATGGGGGGCCTTCTGGCCTACAAGCACAATTCTGGCCCTGGCTTATTTCAGTAAGTTAAACCACCTAAGGAATACACACTTTTGAAATCCTTAAAATTTTCTCTTGCTAAATCCATTGGCTCTGTTTGCCTTTTGTCTTTAATAATTCCAAACATGCTTATGAACTAGGATCTAATTTTATTGTTATTTAGGATGATTCTGGACTATTCATATATTTTGCAATTTAGAGTTGTGAGCATGTATGAAGTGGGATTTTGTCTATAGAGATCCTACACAGCCTGGGTTGGAAATGGATCTTTCTGGAGAAGGCTTTGAATTGTTCTACCTAGGAACAGCATGTTATCAGCTTGAGACTACTTTTAAAAACTGTTTTGAATCAGGAGGTGATGGCACACACCCTTAAACCCAGCAGCCTGTGAGTTCAAGGTCAGCCAGAGTTCCAGGACTGACAAGCCTATACAGAAAAACCCTGTCTCAAAAAACAAAACAAACAAACAAAAAAAAAAATCAAAAAAAAGAAAAGTTTTGAAATTAAAATATAATTAAATTTTTTCCCATCCTCTTCTTCCCTCTGATCCCTCCCATGTACACGCCCATCTTGCTCTTGTAGCACGAATTGTTAGAAGATCTTATCAATAAAAACAAACCTGGAGCCAGGTATTGGGGTGAATGCTGGAAGATCAGAGAAGCAGAACAAGCCACAGCCACCTCACCTTGCCAATTCCTCAGCTGATCCTGTTTCCTCAGACTGGAAGCCTCTGAGTCCTCATCCAGAATGAATCTCAGCTGAACTGCTTGTTGAAATCCTAAAAGCTTAACCAGGCTCTAGTTCCTGGTTTTCACGCCTTATATACCTTTCTGCTTTCTGCCGTTACTTCCTAGGATTAAAGGCGTGAATCACCATGCCTGGCTGTTTCCAGTGTGGCTTTGAACTCACAGAGATCCATCCAGAAGGCTAGGATTAAAGGTGTGAGTGCCACCATTTTCTGGCCTCTGTGTCTGTCTAGTGGCTGTTCTGTTCTCTGACCCCAGATAAATTTATTAGGGTACACAGTATTTTGGGGAACACAATATCACCACATGCTCTCTCTCAAATCCATGGTTTTTTTGGCTTCTTTAATTTCTCTCTCTCTCTCTCTCTCTCTCTCTCACACACACACACACACACAAACACACACACACACACACACACACACAGAAGCCTAAATATATAAATACAAATTTTGTACATATATATGCATACATGCAGCCTGCTCAGTCTGTATCATGTTACGCATATGTATATGGTTTGATGTTGTTTAAACAATTCGGGGACTACCTTCCCAACTACCTGAGTCTAGCGAGGTCATAGATCTTGGAGAAAAACCCCCAACTGCCACTTTCCTAAACCAGTGTAACCCCTAACTACAATTCCAAGTACGCATGCTTACTACCCACAGATAAGTGTGGTCCTCACCCCTCAACAAAGAAACTTCTCTGCCACAGATGGAGGCCATTACGGAAAACCACAACTGATCAAAATGCAGGGAACAAGCGGTCATGTGGTCCCCAGCCCCAACGGATCCATCCACAGCTCAACTCCCACACCCACCACTCAAGGAACATCTCATCAGACGCGAGGACTGAAAGACGTCAGAGCCGGAAGAACAGGAAGTCATCTGTGAAATTGTGTCTCCTAGGGATGTCAGAGAAACTACACCCGTGAAGTCTCAACAACACGGCTGCCTAAACAGGACCTGAACAAGGACAACGCCAACAGACACTTTGACATGAAGGGGGGAAATTTCACAGGGACCCAACCCTCAGAACAGAGCAACAGACCCCTAAGGAATGTTGAGATCAGGAGGTTTTTGATGTTGTTTTCTTGGAGAATCTAGGTGAGGGCTCCCTGAACTGAGGTATTTCATGTTCTCGGTGTTTTCCCTTTTTTTTCAATCCCTCTTCCAGCAGATCAGGTCAAAGCCGAAATGTTTCCCATAGGTCTCCTTTGGGAGAGGATGAGCTCTTTCATTCCTCTCTCGCAGACTGTAGTCATTCAAGGGTTCCTTATTTGAGAGTTTTAGGCCCCTCTTTGGTCCAAAGACTTGTCAATCATACATGTATGGTCCCTAAAGCCCAAAGTCATTGTTAACCAAACTTACTAAGAAGTGAATCCAGTAAGCAGTACTGGTTAAGCAGCAGCTTCCAGGGCATTGCCTACCTTCATTCACACTCTAAAGTAGGTTCCATATATTTGTATTCAACATGTCTAAGCGGTTTAGAGTAAGAGAGAGTTCACATTGTTTAGCCAGCAATATTTGTCTCATGTTGTTGTTTGTGTGTGTGTGTGTGTGTGTGTGTGTGTGTGTGTGTGTGTGCATACTTTACCTTGAACATTTCCATTCTTGTTCTGAGGGAATCTGGTCAGGTTTAGATAAGAAGCCACTTTGCAAAACGAGTTGCTTATGATCCTAGCTACTTAGGAAACTAAGGCAAGGTGATTCTTGGAGCAACATAGCAAGACCCTGTCTCCTAAGAAAAGAAGAAAAGAGGAAAACTTATCTGATAGCCAGCTTGGGATCTACTAGATATTTCATTGAAACTGTCTTCTTAGACAAAAGGAACGAAGAGCGGAGCCATGCATCTGCTACCCTGGATTAGCTGGAGCACCCAGCATGTAATGTAGCCTACCACTGCTTCTTCTGCCATCATTCAAAGGGTTCCCAAGACGCCTCTGGCTGCCACACAGAAAAGACAGAAAATGACTCCTCCTTGAACCATCCACAGGGTGGGATGGGCAAGCGTTTCGTTCTCAAAGAAATCTAGGCTTTCCTTCAGAGTCAGGACTTAGGCCTTCAGTCTATTACTGGAAACGTTTCCATTTTCTATTTTTCTTTGTCTTGACTAATAGAAATCTTCAAGTGAGAACATTATAATGTTATATGTTAAAGCCGTCATGCTTTTACAGTCTGATGGTTATAATGAGTACAAAGTTAACGTTACAATTGACCAATTTACTCTAATTCAGCAACCCATTTAAAAAGTTATTTTATTGGATTGAGTAATAGTACTCCAATACTTCAGAAATCACAGATCATTTAGAAAAACATAAGGGTGCTTGCTACTGGAAAAAGCAAGGAGAATCATGTCAATTTCACATGCTAGGGTGAATATCTGGAAGGTCTTGTGCTCTCTGGAAACCTCTAGCTTTATACTCTGCCATAATTTTATAGATCTTAGGAATGGCATTATTTTCTCTCTCTTGGACATGTATTTTACTGATTATCAACACACCCAGAGAGTATTTGGATGTAGTTTAGAGTCTCCCTTCGGCAACTCAAACGAGTTTCCTCTTTCTCCATTCTTAATGGAGACCAGATTCTTAGGAACATCCCTTCATCTCCTCGAAGACCTGCATTCCATTGCTCTGTCTTAGTTACTGGCTGCCATGGAGGATATCCTGAAGGGAAAAGTTCAAGATCAAAAGCAATGTCTCTGTTCTCGAACTAACAAATATAATTTTCCCCTTTCTAGTTTTATGAACGGTGAGAGTTTCTCTTCACATAACACACTAAAGTCAAAGGTGCCATGGAAAATGTATCACTTTTGAAATCCCACAGAGGTTCAAAAAGGTTGCTCCAACAAGCCTTTTCCAAGTTTTGCTATTTGTGGTATAATTACAGCTTGAGCTTTTCTGTCATCAAAATTAAATGGTTGATTCTTCAATGGCCCTTTAACTCCAAAAACTAATTCTGTTTCTGGCATAAATTATATTGTTCAAGGGTAAACTCTGATTTCACCATTCTCTCAGACTCTGTTTCCAAAGTGAAGTAAAATGGAATGCTCATTGAAAATTGGTCACCCTGTGCCTTTAAATCCTGTCTTCTCTGTTCATCAGCTATTCTAAAGCTCTGCTCTCTCAACCCACTTTATGCAAACATATATATCATAGCAAAAATGTTCATCAGTTCTAGTACATTGTTGTGTTTATCAGTTGTAGTACATTGCTGTGATAGCTTCTAATATTTGTATTTCTCAACTTTATTTCTTCCAAGTATGCTTTCTCATCATATGTCCTTAATTCCAGAGAGTAGTTCAGTATTCATATGACCATTCCAAAGAATCTTTTTTTTGTGGGGGGGAGGGCTTTTCAAGACAGGTTTCTCTGTGTAGCCTGACTGTCCTGGAACTCGATCTATAAACCAGGCTGGCCTTGAACTCATAGAGATCTACCTGCCTCTGCCTCCTGAGTGCTGGGATTAAAGACATTCGCCGCCGCCACCACCACCACCACCACCACCACCACCCCACCCCCTGGCTGGTAATAGTACTAATTACTAAGCAATTATTTTTAGTTTGTGCTTAGGGTCAGCAAGATGGCTCAGTGGGCTGAGGTACTTGCTACCAAGCCTGAGGACTTGAGTTCAATCCCTGGAACCCACCTGGCAGAAGGAGAGAACCAACTCTCCTAAGTTTTCCTCTGACCTCCACATGTGTACAGCACCCCTCCCCACACAAACTAAATAATAAGTGTATCATTAAACTAAGGTGTATTTGCTTGCATCTTTGAATTGATTTATAAAGTAGTAAGTCTTCATATGGCATTTTTGCGTGAACTTTGTAGTTATGAAAAGAGATTGTCCTACCTACCTCCCAACCCCTCCCCCCATATTCTTTCATTCCCGATATTCTCCCTTCTAGTGATCTATTGTTTTCTCCATCCCCTCCCTTCTAGTCTCCCTTCCCCAGCCTCAGGGCCCCTTTCTAGTGTCCTGGCCTTTACTACGCATTCTCTCACCAAGTTCTGACACTTAGAGACTGTAGTCTACACAGGAGAGGGTAGACGCATTATTTGTCTCTCTGAACCCAGTTACCTCACTTTAAGCATTTCTATCCCAAGAGTCATCTAATTTAACTCTTGCACCAGGGTGTTATTAGTTAAATTATGGTCCCTGAAAATAGATATGAGAGTGTGACCTTAATTTGGGGGTAAGGTCATTACAGAAATAGCTGTATTAAAATGAGATTATAGGATGGGCCCTAATCCAATATGACTAGTATCCTCAGAAAAAGGAGAAATTGGGACATAGAAGCATGTAAGTGCAAACTGGAAGGCCATCACGTATGGTCATCAGAGGGAAACCAGCCTACTGGTACCTAGCTTTCAAACTTTCAGCTTCCAGATCCATGAGACAATAGATGTCTTCTTTTAGCTATGGTAGTTCTAAAAAAAAAAAAAAACACAGGTTGGGAGGTGGTGGCGCATGCCTTTAATCCCAGCACTTGGGAGGCAGAGCCAGGCAGATCTCTGTGAGTTCAAGGCCAGCCTGGTCTACAGAGTGAGTTCCAGGAAAGGTGCAAAGCTACACAGAGAAACCCTGTCTTGAAAAACCAAATAAATAAATAAATAAATAAATAAATAAATAAATAAAATAAAAGACCAATGTAAGTCTGTGCAATTTAAGTCTCCTTCTCTTCTTCTAAAGAGAGAAAAGAGAATTAAGGACTTTCCCCAATATCACACAGGCAGCAAGAAATAGGACTATAGTTTAACCTCAATCTGGTTTGTCCTAAAGCTCATATTATTTCCACTAAATACTGATTCTGAGCTCATCTTATATTGTCTCAGGTTGTCGATTGTCTTTACACACAGCCCCGCACATGAGTTTAGAGAGCACACTTAGAATTGCACAGTCAAGGATTTTTGTTTCATTTTGTTTTGTGAGTCAGGGCCTTGCCATGTAGCCCAGGCTGGCCTTGAACACACAGAGCTGACCTGGAACTTGTGGATCCTCTTGCGTCAGCCTCCCAAGCGCTGGGATTATGAGGGGGTACCATTGTGCCTGGCTCCATCAGGTATTTTGTATTGTGGATTCTGAGAAGATCCTTGTGAGTTTTTCCTTTTCACCTTGAGGATTGGGTTATAATATAAATCTCAAAGGCAGGTAGAGTCACTGACCTCCTCTGAGGAAGACAATGTCTTCCCTGGCCCTTGGGTATCGTCTACCTTACCCAGGAAATCTGAGGGAATCAGGAAGGTACAGCCAGACTCAAGTAGGAGGCCCTCAGAAGCTGATTTGGCTTTGCCTGCCTTATTGAGGAGGGAAATGAAAAGAAATGAAGCGGAATCGTTTTTCATAGACAAGGATCTCCCTGATGGGAAGTCAGTTCAAGCTAGGAGAAGGCACTAAGACACCCAGAGACCAGGTGACTAAAACCAGACAAGGACTGGGAAAGAAAGGTTCTTCCATTTTGAACAGCTGCTTTTAGACAACAAGCAGGTCCGGGTGCCAAGTCTACTGAGAATGACCACAATCTGCTCAGTCTATGAAAGAGCCTGACAAGGTGGCAAGGCGAGCTGAAATTCAGCCCACGTCTTTCCTGCCCAGCTGTGCGCCTGATTAGCAATGGGAGCCTCTTCACACAGAGCTGTCTCCGAGCGTAAACAGGCCCCCTGGAAGAAGTCATCATCTCTGGAGTAGAGAGAGCATTTGTGCTAGGCTCTCGGGATGTGGAAAAGGACAGAACTGATGATTGCTGTGCTACGGCCGCTTTTCACTATGACAGCAGACACTATCTGAAACAATGGACTTAGGAAAGGTGGATTGCGACTCTCGGTTTCTATTGTTTTAGACCTTGGTTGGCTAGCCTCATAGCTCTTGGGCCAGTGGCAAGGCAGCTTGTCTTGACAGGGGTACCTAGCCAAGGGAGCTTTGTGCTTCACCTCATGGTGGCCCAAAAGCAAAGACAGAGGGGGAAAATGGAAATTTTGCACCTCATTTCCACAGATGGAGCACAGTCTCCCAGATAGCGCTGCCGGATAATCTCCAGCAAGTCTGGATGATTTGAATTTCAGATCAACAATGAACACTTTTTTACATAAGTACACACTAGACTTCTTCTTCTTTTTTTTCTTTTTTTTTCTTTTTGGTTTTTCAAGACAGGGTTTCTCTGTGTAGTTTTGGTGCCTGTCCTGGATCTCACTCTGTAGCCCAGGCTGGCCTCGATCTCATAGAGATCCACCTGGCTCTGCCTCCCGAGTGCTGGGATTAAAGGTGTGCACCACCACCACCACCACCACCACCACCACCACCACCCAGTCACACCAGACTTCTTGAATGGACATATACTAAGTGGGGTTTTTTTTCTCATTTTTATTAGATATTTACATTTAACCAGGCTTCTGGCATATTTCTTTGCTAAATCTAGCAAACTTATCCAAAAAGACCTTCTCTCCTGGGTCCCAGTCTCACAGTATGGGGCTGACAGCATAGATATGGCGGCAGGAATGTAGAAAGCTTGACTCCAGAAGGGGTGCCTGCTTCCCATTCGAAGTTCCTGGACCACTGAGCCCACAGCAAGTTCCCAGTGGACACTACCTATTTGGATAACTATGGCCTTTAGTGAAATACTCTTTTACGTCCTGGAGAAGATTCTGGGGCTGAGGGACAGGTGGAAATGTGGCAGGCAAGAGGAGAGGAACAAGGCCAAGAGTGACGTTTCCGTCGATCAGCCCGGGCAAGCTTGCAGAAGTGACTGGCCTTCCTTGTGCACAGAGAGTCAAAATTCTTCCCTGGAACAATGGAATCAAAAAATGCAGATGACTAACAGCACAAGACTTTCAAGGCCGAGAGGCACAGTAGCCCTCTGTATTTTATCCTTAGGGGAAACAGGGCAAGATGTGGTAGGTGTGTAAGAGACACGGAGGCAAGTGGGGTTTTGTTGTTTGTTTGCATGTGTCTCGAGCACCTCAGGCTAGCTTTGACCTCCCAGTCCAGCTGAAGATGACTTGGAACTCCTCATCCTCTGTTGCTGCATCCCAGGGTGGGGATTATGGGCAGGAGTCACCACATCTGGTTTATGCAGAGCTGGGGACAGCACTCTCCCCACTGTGCCACCTCACAGCCTGGATGTTTTTTAACTTAAAATAGTATCACTGCATCAAAAACCGTTGGAAGGCCAGTTCGCAATTTGTTTTTTTTTTTTTTAAGAAACAAATTCCTTGCCGTTGAGTTAAACTCAAGAAGTTAAACTCATAAAGTATCCTTTTGAAGAGCTTTACCTTCCGAATTGACGGTGAAATCCGCTCAATTTATAAGAACTCTGTCTGAAAATGAAAAGGACAACAAAAGATCAAAACATCAAAATGGTGATCATAAAATTGACAACTTACTGGTATTCTGTCTTGTGATTTTTTTTCCTTTAAAAAAAACTATTTTTATTTCTGGATTGCTCAGTCTTGAAATTTTGAAGTGATGTTACACAACCATGAAGGAATTCTTTTCACAGAAGCAAAGACTTGTGGGTTTAAGGATTCCTAAGTATATGTGCACTTTTCCCCCACGGTAATTAGCAGAGGAACTTGGACAGATGTCAGAAATATTTGACAAATTCCCAGAGCACGATGATTCAATGTGGTGGGCTTCCCAGATTTCTTAGATCAATATATATAGATAATGGCTTCTAATACTGGTGGTTCGGGAAGTTAGCCCTGATTTTGTTGCTCCTTACAGCGGTGCTTGGCAACAGTCAGAGGCATGCTGACTAGATGGAGCCAAAGTTAGCATCACCTGCTGAGTCTCTCTCCTGTTAGGCAATCATTCAGTCACGGAAGTACATCCTCAAGTACATCCTCGCTTCTTGAGGTTTTGAAGGGGGATATCCTTCTGCACCTCAGTTCCCTCTCCTCCTCCCTCCTCTCTTCTCCCAGCCCCTCCCCTGTGCTCCTCTTCCTAAATTAGTATAAGCACATTTTTAGTGTTATTAAATAAATAGAATTCTCAGGGGATTCAATTTGTATTCACCAACATTTTACTATTTCAGGTGAATCTTGAAATCTTCAATGATTTCCTTATTATCTATTTATATAGATTTAAAGATTAATTTCGCTGCTCCTCTATTAATGTTTTAACAAGTAAAAGCCATGAATTGTCAGCTGTTCCAAACAATGAAATTGCACCACAAAATGAAAGTTTATAGGCTTTAATAACTAGGTCAGAATTTAAAAATGTAAGGACATGATGAAAATTGCTTTAGACATTTTCACCATTAGAATAGTATACCTTTCCCAGAATGAACATAATTTATAGAAGTTATACTAATCACCTTTTGCCCAATGTTAATATTTAGTAATGTCCTGTTTAACTGAAATGTTGTTTTGTTTGAGAAATCCATCTATGGTTGAAAATATTGATCAGAAATCCTATTGAATTTAACCCCTCTTTTACAAGTGTCTGAATAATTGGTTGAGGCTGAGATTTTTTGTTTTGTTTGTTTTGAGACAGGATCTCTCTATGTAGCCCTGGCTGTCCACCTCCCAACGGATAGGTTTACAGGTATTCATGACCACACCTACCTGTAAATGTCTGAAGAACTCTTAAGCTAAGGAGTGTTTTGAAATAGAAAAAAAAAAAAGAGGCTGGAATACTGTTTCTGAGGTTTATGTACACACATTAACTGGTTTCTTCATAGGAAAACCAGACAGAATTTGGTCATACTAAAGATTAACAGTAATTCTCTATGCAGCAATTGCAAGCTATGAGAGGCCTTGAACTCACAATTCTGTATCAACTCTCAACTGCTGAGACTATCAGATTATAACACCATGTCTAGCTTCATTTGCTGTTCATGAGGCTACATAAATTAGTAGGAAATAGAGTTAACTGTGTGTGTGTGTGTGTGTGTGTGTGTGTGTATAAAACTATGTGTATATAGTTTTAATTTTGTAGTGACACCTTGATAGGAAATGAGGAATCTCTTTGTAGTAAAAACAAGTTGTTACTCTGTACATTCTTATACCACTACTTTTTCCTTTTGAGAAAGTAGCATATTTTTTATTCTGCTAAAATTGAGACTAAACCAAATAGCTAAATGTGAATAGTATGGGACGCCATACAACTAAATAAAACAATGTATTTTGTGCTTAGATAACTGGTTTCAGTAGCTGCTCAAGCTTTTCCCTTTGGAGTTCCAATATAAACTCACTGTTTATATTGGCTCCATCAGCGTCACAGCCAAACACTGTAAGGAGAATAGAACCCAAATCAAAACCAGATTAAACATGGAGAGGCCTAACTTAACGTGAGTGCAGCCATGACAGACTGCAGACTAACAATATTGTTGAGGACGAGGCCTCACCTTTACAATAACCAGGAAAAGCCACAAACTGTACCCTTCGGGGGACCAGTCGGAATTG
>CABHPQ010197274.1:17387-42215 GCA_902168405.1 Peromyscus aztecus | reverse complement strand
GGAGCTCGCCATTTTGGCTAGGCTAGCTGATCAGCAAACTGTCGGGAGCCATCTGTCCCTGCAGCCCTCCACCATTGCTGGGGTTACAGGCATGCTCAGTCATGCCAAATTTTTCATGTGGGTGCTGGGGATTTAAAAATCGCATCCCTGTGCTTGCAGAGCAAGCCCTCTGACCCACCGAACCATCTCCCTAGCCTCCCCTCTGCATACTTTTTTTTTTCCTTCTTAGTAGCAAGAGTTGCTGGCTACCCAAAGCAGTCTCAGGGTGGGAGAAAGGCTAACAATGCTGGACAGATCACCAGACCCGACTCCAAGCTGTATTACTGAGCTTCAGAATGGAAAAAGAAATAGTGTGGCTTGGCACCAAAACAGACATGTACGCTAATGGCTTCTTTGCTTTTAATTCTGAGACAGGCTGGGCTTAGGGAATTAGGCAGGGCCCAAACAAACTCTGCAACACCTAGCCTAGAAATCTGGATTCACAACCTTGACTCAGTTCTCATACTTGCTCAAGCTAATCCACCGAGGTTTCCTAATTTCACCTTTTTATCAGCAGATCTTACCAACAGATGGTGCAACGATGCGTTGGCCTGTTGCCAGGGAAAGGACCTTGTAGTCAGATCCACAGGGTTTCTTTGACGCAGTCCCCATGGTTGTCTGAAGGCAGCCAGGACCAAGGACTAGAGGGAGTTGAAAACAAGGGGGAGTGGCTAGGGCTTAGGTGGAACTCCAGGAGAGCCTGTGACAGCCCTCCATATCAGTGAGGCCAGGAGAGGCCGGAGGAGGGTGTCAGTTACTTAGTGTGTAATTGGCAGCCATTTGGAGAGTTCATACTGGGGGCTGAGCAGTAAGAACAGATATGGTCCCTATCCTCAGGGAGGCCATGGTCTGGTGAGAAAATGGTTCTGTGGGATAGCTGCCTCTTCTGTACAAAAGAAGCACCAATGGCTGAGGTCAAACAGAGGCAAACTCCCCTCTGTCACCAGTTTGGTGTCATTCATGGTGACCTGCCTGCTCCATTCTTCAGTTGATTCAGGACATATTAGAAGGAATAACTCACTGGCCTGGGCTCAGGGTGGCATAGACAGACACCAGAAGGTGCTGGCTTCAGAAGTAAATGGTTCTCATGTAGTCCACATCCTTGACCACAGTAGCACCTGGCTCTAACCCCCATATCTACATGGCACAGAGATGCACTTAATGTCTGTGGAGTAAGTGAATTAATATCTGAGTGAATGGATGGGTGAGTTCACGAGTAGATTCCTGGCCCATCCACTGTCTGCGGACCACTTAACAGGTTGCTGAAAGTTCAGGGACGAGGCTCCGACTGGATCATGCCTCTTGGGCATGAGGACCAGGAAGTGCCCTACAAATGTCCACTTTCTTTCTATCCCTTACCACTCCCTCTCCCAAGTTCAGCCAAACCCACAGAACCCTCTGGATACAGGCATGCCTGAACACCCCCACAGCCTGACATCTGTGTGGTACCGGCTCTTCAGAAGGATAGTGTCTGTACTGCTCTGCTAACCCTGAGCACTGGCAGCCTTTTAATCTCAGGAGACACCCTGAAAAATCAATTAAGCATTTCCTCCAGGGAGCGTGTAATTATGTCCTATCTGGGCCTTGTAATGACAGCATCCTGCCACAGCAGAGGGAGCTGTCCTGCTCAGCTTCCTAGAACCATTCCCTGGGAGGAAACTAATCTGCTTAGGCCAGATTGGACTCAATTCCATGTAGCACTTCCTGACTATCTCTGAAGCCAATCCTACTATGAGAAGAGGCCTGTCCCGGGGAGGAACACAGCGTTTCTCAGTCTTGTTTTGCTCCTGGTCATACACTACACTGCTCAGAGTTGTTCATGCTAGCCGTGAAGAGAATAGGAGAACTCTGTTCTCTTCTCACAGTCTGCCTCCTTGGCCCCTTCCAATCCTGTTAGGGTTTTGGAGAAGAAAAAAAAAAAAAAAAATTAAAGACTTTTTTTTTTGCCTATTCTCTGTTAGCTTGAAGGGAAACGGTATAATACTGGCAGAGTCCCTAGCAGCCTTTCCCCAATAATTCAAAGCAAACTTTGTATTAAGCTGAAGAGGAAGTTACCTTAGCTTTCTGTGTGATTTTCTTGGCAGTTTGGCTCCATTTCTCCATGGCCCTTTAGGTGGAGGGGTGGCTTCTCGGTCTGTCGTGGACAGTGTTCAGAGGCGTCTAGTGTCCCTGCCATATTGAGAAGGTAGCTTAGGTCTGCTTATCTCCCATCTTCTGAAATTCAAATTCTTTTCTTCCCATTATGGGGGCGGGTCTGCCCAAAGTACCTATGGTAAGCTATACTGGATTCATTAGTGCATGCCCCTCTCAAATTCATGTTCACGTAGCACCTCAGAAGGGAGCCTTGTTCAGAAGTCCAGTCTTTGCAGTGCAGTTAGCTATGATGAGACTATACTGGGATCCTGATAAAGATGCCAGGTGAAGACACATAGAGAAGCAGGCCACACAATAGAGAAACAATGATAAAAGTGATGCCAACAAGGGACCCTGGGCAGTTGCCAGTAAACACCGGGAGCCAGGAAAGTAACACAGGTCAGATCTTCCTTACGGCCTCTAGAGAAATCCACTGCATGTGTGTGTGTGTGTGAGTCAGGCTCGTCTGCTGTAACAAATAATCTGAGAAGAGCAGCTTCAGGGAGGACATTTTTTATTTTAGCTCACAGGTTTGAAGGATTCAGTCCATAGCTGTCTGGCACCATTGTTTCTGAACGATGGTGATAAAGAATGTAGTGGTGGATGGACATGACAGAGAAAAGATGCTCGCCTCATGGTAGCCAGGAAGCAGAGAGAAAGAGACAGGCAAGGGCCAAGGCAAGATTTCCTCTCCAAAAACCCACCATGGACCTGTTCTTCCCAACCAGACTCCACTTCCTAACAACTCATTCAGTGTGAATACATGATGGATTAACATAACTATGAGGTTATGCCTCCATGATCCAGTCTGTTCCCAATGATTGGATCTCCCAGCTAACCATAGAGCCTACGGCACACGAGTCTTTAGGGGGACAGTTAGTATCTAAATGATATCACCCTGCTGTTACTTACCTTGATGTTGGATTTCTAGCCTTCAGACCTGAAAAAAAAAAAAACCAAACAAACAAATTCCAATTGCTTGAAGCTACCTATTGTACAATCAGCTACAGAGTGGAAGAATATATTCCCTGTACAGAGCCTCTCCAGACTTCACTACGCACATGTCCAACATCACAGCCCTGGACTGACAGGAAGAAAGGCCACCTGGGGAAGAATTTGCTGTCTCTCAGAACACTGATCCTCAGGACCCATGACAGGAGGAATTCAGAACTCTCTTCACTAGCTTTGCTATAGACAGGCTCTCATTGCAAACCTCTTCAACTCCTGTTTGCGAATAAATGGACTTCACCAAAAATAAAAAGACCACTTTGTTTGAGTCACAAACCCAGGTCTGTTTAGTTACTTAGTAAGAGCAGTTCTAATGGCCTTTTCTTCTACCATCTGATTCCCTTATCCCTGGTCCCTTCATGGTCCTTAAACTGTGTCACCTTTCTTAAGCAGCTGTCAACAGTTTCAGACTGTGATCCAAAACAGCGTGCTCATTTCTGCTCATTTACTCTTCTCGACAGCTGAAGTCTGGACCACTGGGTATATAGCATCCTTCAGTGGAGACGTCTTTCATCTTGTAGCAAAGTGTAGTGGCACAGGCTTATAATCACAGCAGTCAGAAGGTTGATACTGAGGCAGGAGGATTAGGAGTTTGAGGCCAGCCTGGGCTACATAATGAGAACCTATCTCAGGATAAAGAAGTATTTTATCTGCGACGGTAGAGGTAAAGCAGGGCCAGTTCCCCAGTCTTTCTCTCTTTGGAGTTATTTGGTGCCTCGAGGCTGGCCCCGAACTGCAGGTGTATTGCCTGCCTCTCAGGAAATGAAGGTGTTGCTGGTTTTCCCTGCAAAGAGATGAGCTTGGCTTGGGTAAAGCTGAAAATGCCATGAGCAACCTAGGGACTGGCACAATTGTCTGTGACGAGAAGGCATTGCTGACAGGTGTAGAAGGACCCTGGTGGTCCATCTCCATCGTCAGCCTGACTGGATTTAGGCTCACACGGGAGATCCACCTCTAAGCACATCTGCGCAGTATTTCCAGAGAGTTTTAACCGAGGAGGGGAAGACCCACCCATAATGTGGACGGCACCATCCTCATGGCATGGGGTCCTAGGCCTAGTAAAACCGGGGCAAAAGAGAAAGTGAGCTGAGCGCCAACATTCATCTCCTGCCTGTTTCCTGACTGTAGACACAATGTGACCAGTGGCTTCACACTCGGGCATCACATCTGCTGGGCCATGATGGACTGTGTCCCCGCGAATCATGAACCAAGACGAATCCTTCCTCTTCGAAGTTGCTTTGGTCGGGTACAGTTAGAAAACAAATACAAGTACCAGATGTGCATCTAGGAGCAAGGAGACAGAGGGACTCTGCTTTATATCTGTAACGGAGACGTCACCAGGAACTGAACTGTAAACGCAACGGTGTGTGCTGAAGCGCATGTGAGCGTGGAGGTAACACAGGAGCACAGTTAAACACGTGGGGCCGTTGTCAGACCAGAGGAGATGGAGTCTCCAGTTGGCTAGTTCGGGTTGGTAATCCAGAAAGAGTTGCCTAACCTCTCACTTTACCTATTAATGTAATGTGGATATCTCAGGGCCTTTGTGAGTTTGCAGGCAGTCACCAACACTAGACACTAAGCTTACTTCAGTGTCCAGTCTCAACTAATCACCAGGGTGTGGTTCACTAAGCATTAGTTAAGAGACTAGTAGAATCTTGGCCATGTCCCAGCCTCTCTGACCCACCTGGGCCAGCATCTTGCTCCAGCTTGCCTCTGTAATTGGATTCCTTACCTGTGCCTAAGGTTAGCTTTTAGGAACAGGTAGTTGACCTAAAGATAGAAAGTCAGAGCCCTGTCTAGAGGAAGGTGGAGGGAAATGTCATTATCTGGGCTTTGACAATGTCAGGGAACATGACAGACTGCTCCCCAAGGCGAGAGCTGCCCCAGGCCAGGGCTGAAGGTTGACTTGTCTGCATCCTGATGTGGAGTTTAAGGTAGGAAGTGCAAAGGAGATGGAAGAAGGCCGGGGGGTGGGGATGGGCAAAATCTTTCTTGTCTGAAAGGTAATTAGATGTAAAACCATTCTCTAGTGAGACTCTTAAACTGGAACAGCCACATTAATTATAGGCCAGGGTCCAGCGGGTCCTATGTATGTCTCTGAGTACATGGGCAGTATAGAGGTCTCTTCCTAGACCCCAGCTCCATGATGTGTACCCTCCACCCAAGCCTGTTGATGATCAAGTGACTCTGTGAGAGCATTATGGCTCCAGAGTCACCTTGATGGTCTTGTGTGATAAAACCCTGGAGGTTGAAAGGCCTGTTCTTGATGGCTAAGTCATCTGCAGTAAGACCTTCTGCTTTCCTGTGGCCCCGGTTAGTGGTGTACAAAGTGTCAAATAACGATAACGTCATTCATTTAGTTCTCATCACTCGCTGGTGTATAAAGCGGTATGGCCAAGTGTGTGGCATCGTACTTAGGATTCTACACGGAATCTCCAGCGGCACAGCCTGGACCCCGTCCTGACCACTCTTCCCATGCTCGTGCTTCCACAACCCATCTCGTCACCTAAACAAAGTCGGAAATGTGAAGGTTAGCCTTGAGGTTTCACAGGCGCCCTTTCTACCGCTTCAAAGGACCCTCGCCTGAAATTTCCTGGGCTTGGAGTATAAACGCTGTATCAGTTACTTCTTGTAATGGAAAAGCAACGTGAGGAAGGCAGGCTATACTTTGACTCACAGTTGGAGGATGCAATCTCTCATGGCAGGGGACTTCATAGCAGCAGGACTGGGGAGATGCTGGTCACATTGGGTCCCCAGTCAGGAGTCAGAGGGAGACAGATGGTGCTGCTCTATATGCCTTCATTCACCCTGGGATTCCAGTCCATGGAACAGTGTCACCCACGTTCAGGCTTGGTCTTCCCACCTCATTAAACCTTTCTGGGGGTGCCTGACCCGATGCACTCAGAAGTGTGTCTCTTAGGTGATTCTAAATCCCGTCAAGCTGTCAACCAAGGTGAGCCACCACAAGCGGTGTCTCTGGCATAGCTCCTCTTGGCTCTGAACGCCTTGGGTCACCAGCTCCCTGCCTTGATTGTGTCCCCCCCACTCACATAGTTTCCCCACTCAAGAAGTCTTTCCCCCACTAAATATCTGGCTTCTGCCCTGCATCGAACCACTGCCTTGGCACTGGTCTGGGGACTGGTTAAGCCTTGTCCCTGCGCATACTTACTGAATCATATGTATTTGCTATTGATGTGCATCAAAATTTTGGTCACAATGGTGATTTTTTTTTTTTTTGCATTCATTCAACATTGGAGACCCAGTGTTTCCCCCAGAATCTTCTAATGGCTATTTCCTCGGCAAGAAAAGATAAAATACTCCCAGCCCTCACCTCTCAACACTGAGTGGCTCCCTCCTCTTTTCCTGGACACTTAGTCACCATCCAAGACTAGGAGCCCCCTTTGTGTCAGACCTCAGCTATTGCATCTGAGCGTCTTCACATCCCTGTGCACCATCTCTCTTCCCAAGTGCTAACCAATGAACAGAGAGGCAAGCAAACAGCTGACCAACTGTGGCACCATGTGGTGTAAAGGGAAAGAGCATCGCTTATGGAGACAGGTGGACTTGTGCGGGTGCCCTGACTCCGCCGCTGCCTCTCTGCAACATATATTAGTTTTCTATCGCTGCCTCATTCATCACCACGAACAACACGTATCCATTATCTATCAGTTTCTCTGAATCAGTTTCTGGGTACAAATTAAGATGCCAGCTAGGGCTGTTCTCTCATCTGAGTCTTGGAGCTCTTTTTCCAACCTCAGGATTGTTGGCAGAAGGAATGGTCTCCCAGCTGTTGACCTCATGGCTTGCTTTTTTTTTTTATGTCCATCGACAGCAAGAACCTCTCACTGCTTTTAAAGGAATCATCTAATTAGTTAGGTCCATGTATGGTATTTTCCCTTAAAGTCAAGACTGAATCGTCAGATAATTAAGGACCCTATTATCTGCAAAATCCCTTCACCTTCGCTGTGTAACAGAGTCATGGCATATAATTATTATCAGATTTACAGGTCTCACACTTGAATGGGAAGATTGATTTTTCAAGGCATGCATGTGGGAAGAGGCAAAGGCACCCCAGGCCTTGGTAGAATTCTGCCTCCTGTCCTGTAGAACATCAAGTAAACTGACTCATCTCTCTAAAGCTAACTTCATTACTTGGAAAAAAGGACAATACCAGCCATACAGGATTATTATAAAGTATACACAAGATGCACTTGTAGCAGGAATCTTAACAGTTCTTATTAATAAAATCAAACCTGAGCCAGTTATTGGGTTGAACACTGGAAGGTCAGAGAGATAGAACGAGCCACAACTATCTCACCTCACCGGATCCTCAGCTGGTCTTGTTTCCTCAGACTGAAGGCCTCTGAGTCTTCATCTAAAATGGGTCTCAGCTGAACTGCTGCTAGAAGCCTGAATGCTTAACCAGGCCAAATGCCTCTCCAGGGCAAATGCCTCTCCAGGGCAAATGCCTCTCCTTTCTGGTCCTCACGCCTTATATACCTTTCTGCTTTCTACTGCCACTCCCTGGGATTGAAGGCTTGCTTTCTGAGATTAAAGGCGTGGGTCACCATGCTTGGGTGTATCCTTGAACACATGAATTTCTGCCTCCGGAATGCCAGGATTAAAGGCGTATGCTACCACTGCCTAACCTCTATGTTTAATATTGTGGCTGTCCTGTTCTCTGACCCCAGATAAGTTTATTAAGGTACACAATATTTTGGGGAACACAATACCACCACATGCACTAGTCTATTTTCTGTTACTTTAACAAAATGCCCATAGTAGGTTAACCTTACAAAGAAAGTACATATATTTAGCTCATACTTTGGAGGCTAAAAGCCTAAGTCAGGCACCCTGGTGATTTGACCTCTGGTGATGGTCTAGCCTTGTATGGCTTCCTGGTAGGAATGTAAGAGGGAGAGTTCACACTGTAATTCAGGAATCCAGAGAGTGATTCAGGGACCAGGCTCAAGTTTTTACAAAAACTCACTCTCAAGAAATCTCAGGGAGTATCAGGAAAGCTGCCTTCGTCCCTTCTTAGGGTGGCTCCTCGATGACCCAAGGACCCCCCTGAGTCTCACCTCTCCAAGATGTCACCACCACTCCCCTTGCTGAATAGGGGAGACCACTGGAGACACAGCCATCTCCAAACCATGACGTGCAGTTTCCCAGTTCCTTCCCATTGTTGCTCACCTATCCTGTAGCCTCTGTGATGAGAAAAAGAAAACCATCCCAAGGAGCCGGCATCATGCAAAAAACAAAACAAAACAAAACAAAACCATGGTTGGATCTCATTCATCACTGCAGTTATATTTTATACAGAAAGTTGCTTCAAATGTTTAATGAATGCACAGTAAAACATCACTTCTGGAAGGAGTACTGGGTTAGGATCCTGTGAGCCTCTGGTCGCAACATCTTTAACCATCAGTGCATAACCTTGTCCTGTGTGTGTTTCTGTTTAAAGACTCCTTATTTCACAGACACTGTTGATTCGTTAGTACTGAACTCGTGGATAACAAACCCAGCTCATACTAAACAAAGCTTATCTAACGCAGGTACTTTCTCCTATGGTGACATCATAGCCTTTTGCACTTAATAATGCTTGTAGAAATTCAGCCGTAGTGCTGGAGAGATGGCTCAGTGGTTAATAGCACTGGTTGCTCTTCCAGAGGACCCAGGTTCAATTCTCAACATGCAGAGGGTGGCTAACAACCGTCTGTAACTCCAGTTCCAGGGGATGTGATACCCTCTTCTGGCTTCTGTGGGTGCCAAGGATAGACATACATGTAGGCAAAAATGCTAATACATGTAAAATAAGGAAGAAAAGAGATTTGGCTGTATGTTTGGCTAGCGGAAAGAGGGGTCTTTTTGAAGAAGACATACACCCCCACACATGAAAAAATAGGAAAAGCGTGGCACAGCACAGGCCGCAGAAGGGACAGGAGCTAAGACAGGAAGGGAATGTCACCTAGACTGGCCTCAGTGGAAAGACTCTGTCAGATTTTACAAATATGTGAAAGTATGTGTAAAAGGGATGGACTACTTTTTCCTGGAGTATTTTTCTAGCCTTATTTGTTTGTGTGAGATAGGGTCTCCTGTAGCCCAGGCTAGCCTCACACTCACTATGGACCCGAGGATCATCTTGACCTCCTGATCCTCCTGCCTCTACCTCCTGAGTGCTTACAGCCGTGTGCCACTGTGCTCATATACATGCTTTTGTCCGCCCCGCCCCCAAGCCCCGGTGAACACATAAAGGAGCTAAAGCCTGGGTCAGAAGCAAGGACCCTCCCCCTTTTCCCCTGTTGAACCTCGGTAGAGAACAGTTGTTCCCCTCGGTATGTCCTACAGTTCTCCAAGCACCCACTTAAAAGGGGGAACCAAGTCAGCGTGAATAAAAAATAAAATGAAATGAAATAAAACCACCTGTACCAGACACTAGGGCCTCGGATGAAACACGCTGGAAGGTCTTCTGAAGACGGCGCTCAGCACCCCTGCCTTGCTGCAGACCCAGATTCCTGCCAAAGATAACTCACATGGCCTTGTCAGTATTACAGCTCTTCCTCTGCCCAGAGTCAGGAAACGTGCTCAGCATGTATTCAGCAGAATGCAGAAGAAACTGTAGGCCAGGGCCCAGTGCTGACTCTGGCTGTGCCAAAAAAGATGCCTTTGCCTTTGTCTCCTGCCTGTGTCGAAGATGGCAGATGCAGAGGCTTTGCAACCATTCACACTGTTTCCGAAGACCTTAACCCTGCACATTCTCTCATTCCCATGCTTCTGTTGCCTGGGCCTCCCTCCTCTTCTCTTTTTCCCTTTCCCCCATTGCTTTACCAGGAGCTTCCCTGAGCCTTGCGTTAAGCCTCCTCATAGTTGGCACTGGAACCTACCCACCTCCCCCCCCTCTCTGCTGACCACAGATCTCCAGGGCTCGGTGGCACAGCTGTGTGCTGGGGTGCAGCAGTCGGAGAGCCAAAAATGGGGCCTGGGATTGGGTGTTGGGGACAGAGTGCTGCCGCGGTTATCTGAGGAAGGTGAGTTCATTTGTTTCTTTTGTGCGCCCCCTCTTCCCACACACACTTTTACTACACCAAGGGAAAACAGAAAACAATGATCTGTTTGACAGTGGGGCTATCTTTGGGTACTAAGCCTGCCATCTGTGGAGAACCCTCCTATATAATCAGTTGGCAAAACAGAGCCGAAGCCTGTGTTTTGTAGCTGATACAGCAGAGCAGCATCTCCTGTGAGGGGGCTGGGATGTCTGTTTCCTCCACTAAAAAATTAAATAGCAAAGCTGATTCCATATTTAGGAGCTACGCTTTAGTGCAGGTGTGGGTGTGTGGGTACCAACCAAATCCAGCTGGTATCACTGTCTGTTCTCTGTGTGATGTATTGAATTTAATAATGGAGGTATATGAAATTCAGAGTGATTTAGGAGCTCTGCATAAAATTGATATGTAAAAGACTTGCTGAGGGATGTCTCCCAATACTTCTCCTTCAATTTTGAGACCAAAGAAGCCAAGCATTTATAAAAAAGCAAACCGATAAATTGAAAGAGCGATTCATCCAAGGCTTTCTGTGCTTCATCTGAAGCATGTTTTAGGATAGGAACTGTGAATTTTTATTTCCCCAGTCAGCAAATAAGATCTGTGAGTACTTAGTAAGTTCAGGGCACAGGGCTAAAAGGGGTCACCAAATGTCCTCATTTAGCAAAGCCCAGCTGAGCGCCCACTGGTGCCAGCCCTGTGCCCGAGCTGTCCTGGGAAGACTGATGTAAGAGAGCGTCAGGCCTGAAAGAGCTGTTTGTCAGCGGCTGCCATACAAATAAGACAACAAAAATGATGCTGCCATTTTAGAAACAGTTGCGACATCCATGGAGTTGGCAGATACATTAGGACAGGAAAACATGAACCTGCTTGCACGAGAAAGTGACTGTTGAAGACGGTCACAGAGGGATGCAATTGACAACAGAAATATACAGACTGTAATGGCTGTAAAAATTCATTTAAAGAGATCATTATGAGCTGGGAACACTCCAAGAGACTTCCTTTTGGAAGTGGGTTGGGAGCCAAATCTTGAAGGGTGAATTACTTTTGTTTCTTACATCCTATAAAAACGTCTTTGTGTTAAGTGGAGGTGAATGGACTGAGGTTGCGGGCACGTGGAGAAAGGTTTGTCTGATACCAAAATTCAGTGTTTTGGGCCAAATGTATCTTTCTGGTCCACACTTTTTGAGGCCCCACTGTGTGCTGAGTTCTCTGACACACAGTAGGTATACAAAGAAGAGTCAGACACAGTCTCAGCCCCCTGGTCAGAAGACAGAGGGAGCCAACACAATAAGATGAGTTCTTTAGGAGAGGAATAGCCATAGTTTGGGAGGTACTTATAACCCTGGTGGTGAGGAAGTGAGGGGGAGGCCTGGGTAGAGGGAAGAGATTCACAAAGTAGAGGCAAGCACTAAGACGACCGGTGCTGGAGAGAGGGAGGCCACTGGGATGGATCTGCAACCTCAGGACAGCACCAGGCAGGCTTCGTTTTCAGAGAGAACTGGTTGGTAGGTAGCAGGGAATTACCCTGGGAGGTCCGCCTTGGAGAAGAACAGAGAGAGATGATGTCAGAAAAGTAATAGGTCCCTGGGGATGGGATGTAATATTCAGGAAGGCTTCCTGGGGAGGGGTGAAATTACTAAAAGGATAATATTTGACTTCTGGAGGCATGTATTAATTGATTTGTGGTATTCACTAAAAATAAGGTTTCTTTCGCCAGAGTATCATCCAATGCTTTCTGTCCATCTAAGTCTGGGAATAGCTTGTTTCGCTGAGATGTTTAAAGGTTAGGAGAGGGGCCATGAATTCTTTGGTCCTGCTGAAGAGGCCCACACATCAAAACAAAGCTCACAGTCCATCGATGAACTGTTGCTTTGGAGCCCTGTTGCAAAGCTCTACCGCTAGAGGGTTTAAATCTCCATACTGTCCTTTATCAGCTACACAACGTCCTGGCAAGTAACCCACCCCATGATCACTAGAGCACAGGGGGGCGATGGGGCTTGAGAGACACATTTCAACTCTTGAATCTTGGATTTTCCTGTTGCTGGCTGTGTCATTCTGAGCAACGTATTTAATACGGCGACGGCTCCTCTTCTACCCATCTGAGAGGTGTCCTTGTATCTGCATGCAACTGTGCAATAATATCTTAATAGCATAAACATAATGCCAGTGCTAAGAGTGGGGTGGGAGACTAGTCTCAGAGGTGTCAGCCTATGCTCACCTGATGCCATTGCTTTTGGTCCGTAGTGAAACAGAATGCATGTCGGGAGCATATGGTGGCTTAAAACTGCTCACTCACGGTGGGCGGGAAGCAGGGAAAGTAAAGCTGGAGGAAGAGGTTAGGGATAAGATATAGCCTTCAAAGGCCTCTCCCCTAGTGACCGCCCACTTCCTCTAGTCAGGCCCCACCTTGCACCTTTTCCATCATTCTCCATGTCGACTCATTCCCAAAAGCTCAGCAACTGGTAGCCAAGCTTTAATGCATGAGTCTTTTGGGAGAGCTTTCCTGTTTTGTGCTGTGGTGTGGTGTGATGTATTTGTTAGTGTAGGGGTGTGTGTGTGTGTGTGCAGGTGCATATGCATGTGTGAAATCGAAGAACAACAATGGGTATCTTTCCTCTTGATTCGGTTGTGCTGGCCGGTCTGTCTCCATGCCTCTGCCCTCCACGGACACCGGCGCTGGGGCTGCAGACATGGACGACTCTGTCAGGCTAACTCAGGGCCTCATGCTTGCATAGCAGGCATTTTACCAATAGAACCATCTCCCGAGTCCTGGGTAAACTCTTTATGTCCAAACCATGACAGCTTCTACTGCTGCATGCAATGGTAAACTTTATAAATGCTAGTTAAAACCAACTAACACCCACATATTAACCTTCAGGGTTCGTGGAAGGAGTCTATGGTGGTTTAGTCGAAAATGGCCCCCACAGGCTCATATATTTGAATTGGTGGAACTCTTTGGGAAGGATTAGGAGGTGTGTCACTGGAGGTGGGCACTGAGGTTTCCTAAGACTGACACCATTCTGGATGTGCCCTCTCTACCTCCTGCATGCAGATGCTCTCGTCTGTCCCTACAGCCATGCTCTTACTCTGACGTCATAGACTCTAACCCTCTGAAGCCATAATCCCAACTAAATATCTTACTTTGGTCATGGTGTTTTTATCACAGCAATACAAAACGTAACTTATACAGAAGTTGGCACCAGAGAGTAGCCTATTGTTATGATAGGCCTGACCATGCTGGTTGTTGTTGTTGTTGTCGTTGTTTTGAGAACTGTGGAAGATCTTTGGACTGGAAAAGCAGTTGAATGCTATCAGTAGAGTTTAATGGGCCGTCCTAGTAGGCACTTGAAGACAGTAGTGCTGAGAGCCACGGGAACTGTAGAGGCCCTGCTCAGAAGGCGTCAGGGGGAAGCAAGGGCTTTCACAGCAGCTGGACTAGAAGTATTTCTGAGATACTTTGGCAAAGCTTCTAGCTACCTTCTGCCTCTGTCCTAAGAACCTTCCTGAGGCTAAATTAAAAAGTAATGGACTAATTTCTTTGGACTCCATGAAAGAATGCATTTAAAGGACCTGGCACCATGCCTAGCACGGAGTGAGAATTCAATAACTTAGTTATGCTCAGGGGTTTCATCGCCATCCTCTTCTCCCCAGCCTTCAGATTTCCCTGACTCTTTAACTGTGATAATTCAGCAAAATCAGAGCTAGTTGAACCCCTGCTGCATGTGCATAGTTACCATAGAGATCCAGTGAGGTATATGTTTCTCCCTCTGCCCTTGCACAGTGGATACTATAATTAGAGGGATGTCAAGTGGATAATATAATTAGAGAGATGTCGATTATAACGGGAGCATCCAAATACAGCTAGACGTCCCCTCCAGAAGGGGTGTGCAGGGGACCAAAGAGAAGGGTGTACCTTGAGTATTTAGAGAAACAGAGTGAAGAATTAGTGATGAACATATACCTGCATTACCCTCTAGAATACATGCAAAATTATTCTTACCAAACCTTCACAGCACGGTGCTAGTAGACACCACCCTCAGACCATAGAGGAGGAAGGCAAAGCTGAGATAGAGTCATTTGCCCAGAATCCCAAGGTTCGAGCAAGCACCCAAATCTATTGCTGCTTCATCCATGATCCATGCTCCCAGTCCCCTGTGGCATCTGCTGGTGAACACAGGTGCAGCTGGTGTACAGAGCAGAGTGGGAGACTGTTCTGAATGTGTGGAGGTCAGTTGTACCCAGCAGCTACGTCTCCTCTTTATCCCCATGTGTTCAGTGATGAGTGTGTATAGACATCTTAATGTGCAGTATTATAATGTGTGTGTAACCGCTTCATAACTCAGTCAGGGCCCAGACAGCAGAACATCGAGATACTTTTATTTTTCTTGATTGTCTCCAAAAAATTAACACCAAATCATCCTCCCTCCCTGGGTATGCTCCTTTAAGCTCACACCTGAATAATAACCTTGAATCTGTGATTGCCTGACAACTTTCATTGTTTAAAATTGTTCCATCTGTCTAGTTTAAAGCACCAATCTGAAAGTTAATTTGAAACCTCCTCCTCAGATGTTAACTAGGTTCAGGACCCCAGAGATCTGAAGGAAGATGACAGACGTCAAGTATTGCCAAATGCATGATGTCTCTTCCTCCCCAGCCCCAGCCATCTTTGGAGTACTAGCACCAGAGTGCATGGTCAGCATGATGCTTTCTTCATTTGCCCCGCCCACACTGTCTCCCTCCTATGCTGAGTCTCCTTTGTCATGTTGGGGGATGGCAGAAGATCAGAAGAAATGTCTGGAGGCTGTCATCCACCCTGGCTCCACCCTCTGATGTCATGTTGGTTATTTGGCATGGTATGGAGCATCACAGCCCTCAGTCATGTGGGGCCCTCTCAGAGAGTGACCACTTCACTTTCCTTGGGTCAGGTCCCTTCCTTCAGCCCTTCCATCGAGAAACATCACCTCTTGTTCCAGCCTGTGTTCCAGCAGCTGCCTGAGCAGCTCATGGCTCTCCCTAGCCTCTAGCCTTTATGTTCTACTCTGAGGAGCTGTGGGGACCTGTGTTCTTCATGTCCTCTGAGATGCAGAGGTGACTGGGGCCGCAAAGAATCTCCATCCCTTCCTTTTAGGAATTTACACAACCAACCTTCCTCAGCTGGCTGGCTGGACTCCTCCAGCAGGCCTCCTAGCTGACAGGAAGCCACAGGCATGATTCCCCATGTTATCATGTGCCCCAAGCTCTTTGGACCACACCAGTCTTTAAGAACTATCCACTTCATTCTGATCATTTTGATGACTCCAGAATGGGAACCAAGCAAATATGAGCTCTAAGAGAATGTCACTGTCACCTTCTTAGAGGTATCAACTGATGCTCCCTCCCTCAGGCTGGCAGGCATGAGAAGGGATGTTATCTCCTCTCCTTCAGGAAGGAGAAGAATGGAGCTGGGACACAGAGCTTAGCAGCAAAGTGTTTGCCTTGTAGGCATGAGAACCTGGATTCAACCCCCAGATCCTGCATTGGAAAAGCCAGACACAGGTGGCATACATTGGTAATCCCAGCCCTGGGAGGTGGAGACAGGTGGAACCCACGAGCTTATATATATTGGCCAGCCAGAACAGGCCAGTGAGAGGCATGTTTCAATAATAATAATAATAATAATAATAATAATAATAATAAGACAGTGGCTAGGAAATAACAACAAAAATTATCATTTGCCCTCCCCATGCATGCATATACATGTACAAACACACTCACACAGAGAGAAAGGAGACATTAATTAATTCTCTCTACTGGCCAAGAAGTCAAACAATCCTCCTTCCTTTTCTCCTGTTTTACAGGCTGGAAAGGAAAGCTCCTGAGTAATGAATGACCAAGGGTGGCCAAGGGGCTTGAGATGCCTTTTTCTATGTTCTAAGAGAGGTGTGTGTCAACTATTGGCCACTGTCTTTAAGTCTGGAAGAGTTTAAGGAGTCTTTGATTCAACTTTGAATGCCAGCTGTTTGACTCTGGGCAGCACAAATGTCTCATCCAATACCCTATTAAACCTGCAGTGTGTATGCATACAAGCAGAGTGCCTGGCACTGGCATTTTCTAAGCGGTAGCTGTGTAACAGACCTTCTATTAGGTCTGTTCCCTTCAAGAAAGCTCATTTGTCCCCCCACAATAAGATAAACAGTGCTAAGACTGTGGTCCTCTCTGCTCTACGTCCTTGTCCCACCTAGGAGTCTGGAGAACAGTGTCTAGACATACTCATTCCACAGATGTTTGCTGAGGGCTCTTCCATGCCAAATACGACACAGCCAGAGTGTCTCTCCTGAACTCTACATCAAGCCCTGTGTCGACTGGCTTTAAATATGAAGACAAAGAAGAAGATAGCTGTAGTGAACACAGCTACAAGTTCCCACTCCCCCAGGGGCTTATTGCTGGTGTCATGGGGGCAGAGGTGTGTACCAAGATTTAGTGTGCTTAACTTGGATGAGTGGTACAGTGGGCTGAGCTCAGAGCAAGAAAAGTCACCGGCTCAAAGAAAGAGCTGTCATCACATCTAGGCTGCTTCATGCCTGGTGGGGAGTACACATAACCATTTGCTCATTCTTTCTCTCCCTCAATGAAGATAGCTTGAGCCTCTGTTTCATGCAAGGTAATTTTTGTTCTAGGTCCCTAAAGTGCACCAGTGAACCTAACAGGTAAAATCTGCCCCCATGGAGTTCACATTCTAGTCGCTGGAGGCCCCTTCCTCGGTAGCCACTCTCTGAGAGACACCGGGATGGTCTCCCAGTCTTGAGGCTAATCCTTCCATAGTCACGGGAACCATCATGCCTTGTCACGGCAACACATCACCCCTTTCCTGCTGCCTCTCCTGTTCTGGAAACAAGAACTCAGGGAGTGTCTGTCCTTCGTTACCCTTCCTCAGGCCTGACAGGACAGGTACAGGGAGGAGACTGAGGAGCGGTGCACGGGAGTGTTCGCCCGGCAGAGGAGGATGCCTGCTTAAAGGCAGGCCACCCTAACTCATTCCTCATTCTCCGCTAAGGAGGGGAGTTGAAAAACTTCTCTTCCCCAAAGGGCCAAGTTAACAAAGTGCAGAGAGATTTCCAAAGTAGCCAAAAGTTGCTACTACCAAACTCTCAAGTCAGATGGCCTGGTAGGTTTCTTTTGAGATCCAGATTATTGAATTTGGCATCGAACCCTAAACAAAGGGTACAGACATGAGTTTATATTGAAAAATCATCTGCCTTTGGGCATGTCGAACAAATAAGTCTCTGCGTTTTCAGAACAGAAGTCACAACTTTGCCTTGACAGCGACTATGCCAATCTCTATAAAGTTCAATTTCCCACAGACTGAAAATTAGGATACTACTGCTCATTTTAGAGATCAAGTGACCTTGGGATTCCTTTTGGGTGGCCAGCTCCCTGGGTCCCTTTACAGTGTGATTAGGTTTCTAAAGATTTGACAACCACACATACTTTCTTAATAGTCTCAGCAGAGTGGACTAGTAGAAAAAGCATGTGTTTTAAATTTTAGAGGTCTGTTTTCCAGTTCTATTTCTGACTCCTGTAAGGCACATTATCACCTGCTTGATTTCATTGGTCCTTCTGTGATCCATAGCTGGGTGTTCCAAGACTGCTTCCTGCCTTCACTAAGGGGACGCACAGCGAGATGTGTTATCAATGGTGAAGTCCTTTATTCACTCATTCAAAACAAATTCTTTGAGTACCTTCTCTATGCCAAGCTGTGCAACATGCTGAGGATGTTTGGTGACGGACCTCTTCCCAGAAGTGACTGTGAGCTCAGTTTAGAACAACGGCCCCACTTGAATGGTCCATGCCTCTATGCAGTTCCTATTCTAGAAGAGTAAAGCAACCAAGCAGCTAGGAAACCATTTTATTGAGGTGACTGTGGTGGTGGAGCTAGGCAGGGTGCTTTGAGCTTACGTAGGTAGGATGTTCTGGAAATGCCTCTCTGAAGTGCTGATATTTAAAGCAACTCCACATAAGGTAAGAAGATGTCTCTTACATGAAGAGCTGGAAATAACAAAACGTTCTATGGGAAATAACCAGGGCATGCAACATCCTCAGAGAGGCTATGGGCTTACTGTGTTCCAGAACACAGAGAAAAGTCAGCTGTGTGAGGTAGGCAAACACCACAACATACAGGTTCTTGGAAGCCATGTGTATTTATTCCTAGAGCAAAATTACAAAGCACTGCATGCATACACACACACACACACACACACACACACACACACACACACACACACACACAAGGTGGCTTGAAACAACAGAAGTATGTTGTCTCACCAGACTGATTGTTGCAAGTCTGAAACCAGGTGGTTCTTAGTCCCATGATCCCTCTGCAACTGCAAAGGATGTCTCCCCGACTCTCTTCTAGCCTGTAGTGTGTTGCTGGCAAGCCTGGCCAACCCTGGGATTATAAGTTCATAACCCTAGTCTCTGCCCTTATCATCACCAGGCATTCTGCCTGTGTGTCTGCCTTCACACAGCCATCTTCCCATTAGGGCACTGCTCATATTGGATTAGAGGCCCAGTCCTTCCCAATGTGACTTCATCCTCACCGATCATGGTCACCTTTGCCCCACGCAAGGACACATTCCAAAGTACTGAGGGTTAGGGTTTCAATCTTTGAAGTTTGGTGGGACACATTCAGCCTGGAACAGCATGGTAAGGACTCTAAACTTTGTTCTGTGTGAGGAAGAATGACAAGACATGCTTGAATAGCTGTCTATTCAGCAGATGAATGTGGGGTAAAGGAAAGGAAAGATTCCAGGCTACTGCTCAGGCTTTTTTCTCTAATCATGAAGGTGTGGTGGTGCATTTATCTTGTTTGGACAAATTTGGAGAGGAATTGTGCCTGAAATCGCTGCTCATGCTGCACACACTCAGTGCTTTTCCTGTGGCAGGATGTCTGAATACCTCAATTCTAGTCCCAGCATGGCCATAGATTCCCTGTGTGCTCTGCAAACAGGTCTCTTCCCCTGTTAAAGGAATTGTTAGCTCTTCTACAAATTTAAGGCACTAATACATTATGATTCTCAGTAATAAACACAAAAGCTGTATGTAGTACAAGAGAGTACCCCCTCCCCAACATTCAGAGAGGATTATACTATTTCCCAACTATGCTATGTTCTCTGGTGAATGATTTCCATTTCTTTCTTTTTATTTTTAAGATTTATTTATTCTTATTCTATGTGTATAAGTGCTTTGCCTGCATGTACGTATATGTACCATGTGCATGCCTACTGCCCAAAGAGGTCAGAAGAGAGCACCAAATCTCCTGGAACTGGAGTTATAGATGGTTATGAGCCACCATGTGGGTACTGGAAAGTGAACTCAAGTTCTCTGCAAGAGCACTGATGCTCTTAAGCACTGAGCTTTCCCACCAGTCCCACGGCTTTCATTTCTTGGGTTTGGTTTCCTTGCTCCCACTTTAACTGAGCAAGAAGCGACCAACCAAAGGAAACTCACCAAGACAATCTCTTCTGCCATATCCATTTCATCCCAACAGGCACCAGAGGAAGAGCCAACGGGTCCAGGCCATGCTACTGTGGTCTTCGGAGTTTTCCTTTGTAGATGAGGGGCAACCTGGATATTCTCTAAGCAACACACACACACACACACACACACACACACACACACAAACACAAACACACACAAGAAAATTTGCTTCTTCGGTAACTTTCTCATGGGGGTTAGTACCTGGAGAGCCTCTTTGGTTTAAGGACAACTCTATTCCACCTCTGGTCTCTTCTCTGTGACCTTGCCTTCTCTACCCTCTTGGTCCTGTCTATTTACTCATTCATTATACTGGTTATTTCTGATTTATCCCTATGATCACTGAGGTTGCTCAGATGTTCGCAATTTTACACATGTTGTGCTTGGCTAAGCATTTGTAAACTCAGTCACATTTTATAACTACTAACACATTCCCCTTTCTCAAATGTAAAGCTCACTTAGGAAGCTGCTCAACATAAAAGAATGGAGATGATGGAGACCTAGTGTGGCTCAGTGATAGTTAAAAAGAAAAAGAGGTAGATTTTTGGACATTTCTGAGAAAAGGCTGTTAGGCTAAAGGACATGAGGTTGGATTGGATATAAAGTGAAACATGGGATGAATTGACTAAACACCAAATTCTCAACTCTACCTTTGGTGTCTGTACAAGATTGGTATTGGTGTTGCTGCAAGGAAACTGCCACTGAATGAGGAAATGATGGTTCCATGGGAAAGACTTGCCTGTCTTGAGATACCCATGATGTCCATGAAACATTCAAATAGAAATGCCCAGAAGGCAACTGGAAAAATGACTAAAGATTTGAGTCTACTCAATAGAGATACTGGCTAAAACTTGAGTGGATGAAATGGACAAGAAGACAACACCAAAAGGTCTAAAGGTGGGCCCCTTGGGGTCTGTGGTATTAATAATGCATGAGGCATGATGGACAGAGTTACCGATGAAAGAGGTGGATGCAGAATGAGAAAATCCAGGAGATACTCTTATGTTTTGGCACGGGAAATCTTCGATGACCTCAGAGTGGAGGTCAGACTGCAGAGGGATAAGGAGTAAAAGGAAGTAAGACATAGTAAGAGTCAGAGTTGAGTGGGAATTGGAGGTGGGGGAGCATAGAAGCTGAAACAGTGTAGGAGGTAGGAACAGCAGCGTGTTTCAGCTGCATTTTGGAGTCAGATGGAGATTGTGTGGAATTTCAGTTTGCACGTGACTGTGTATCTTGGGATAGATAATTTAACCTCAGAACCTGTTTCTTCAAAGGGATTAATATAACGAAAACTATATTTGGGGCTTCATAGTAGATGCCCAATAAATGGAACAGAAGGGGACAGGTCATTGTAGTCAGAAGTTTTCCTGTGTCCTGCCCAGCTGGTGGTTGGAACAAATCTCTCTCACTTGTGTCCCCCAAGTAAACACACAGAGGCTCATATTAATTATAACTGCTTGGTCATTAGCTCAGGTTATTACTGACTAGCTTTTACAATTAAATTAACCCATAATTCTTATCTATGTTTAGCCATGTGGGTTGGTATCTTTTCTCGGTTCTGCCTTGACATCTTGCTTCTTCTGTGTCTGGCTGGTGACTCCTGATTCAACCCATCCTCTTCCCAGACCTTTATTCAGAATAAAGGACGGGTCCTGCTTACCCTGCCTATACTTCCTGCCTGGCTACTGGCCAATCAGTGTTTCATTTATCAACCAATCAGAGCAACACATATTCACAGTATACAGAATGACATCCCACAGTAGGCCGTCCTTTCTGAAAGACAGATAGAACCAAAATGATTGAGACAGAGAGGACAGGTTCAGACATGAGCTCTAATAACAACATGCCACCACAGTGAGCTTTGCTCTTGGAGGTCCTCAGTGACTCCAAATTATTAGCAGAACAGGACCATCCACCGAGCCAATCTCATAGCTCTTTACTCGGCCTCATGCTTTCTGCTTTAACAGCACATCACAACTTCTGTTTCTTGGGCCATAATCCTGCTGTGCCTTGTCTCTCTATGTAATACTCCTCTTTCTTAAGTGTCTTGAATATCTTCACCCTTTCCCTGCCCAGAAACTCCTACATACTCTACAAAACTCATTGGCAGGTCACTTTCTCTGGAAAGTACACACACACACACACACACACACACACCACACACACACACCCATGCTATGAGTATTTTGTATTTTGATCTTCCCTAATATTTCACTCTACTGTTGTCTCTCAAACACTATTTCACAATGCTCTGTTTTTGTGTCTGTTATCCTTATCAGAGTGGGATGGCAGTGACTCCCATTCAACCTCCATGCTTGATCCAATACCTGGAACACAGAAGTCACTAAATGAATGTTCAGAGGAAAGATGAGTAGTTGCACCAGCTGAAAAGTATGTGTCTATAGGTGGCTTCCTTTTCCTCTCTCCTCTCCTAGCCCTTATTTCCCCTTTATAATCAACCAAAAACACTTGAGAAAATGTGACTACACAGGCCCTGAGAGCCAGCTTAGAGAAGAAGAAGACTGGAGAACACCTCTAAGCATAGGATCATAGTCTACCTGCTCTTCCGTCTGTGTGAGTAACATGTCTGAATCGTAGGGTCTCTCAAGTTCTTATCAACAGCATCAGCAAATGAGATGCTATCAGTAGACAACCTTTCCAAGGCGAGATTAGACAAGGGCAGGGACTAATAATAATACTAGAAGAGAACCTTTACATATGGTGGCGACTATGTGCCCAGCAACTGTTCAAACTTCAGAATAATCAACAACTGAGGCTTCTTTCCTCCATTCTGAGGGTGAGAAAAGTGGGGTATAGATGTTGTGTAGTTTGCCTGAGAAATATGACTGACAAGTGTCACATAATATTCAAATGTTTAGGTAACACAGATTGCTGAGAAGACCTATTCTCAGGCTGGGTTTTTATGGCCAATTAGCCTTCCTTCACATAGGACCATGTCACAACTTGAGAAGGATGACAGGAATGAGAAGGAAAGAATTGACTGTTCTGAGCACGTGCTGTGTGTTGAGGACTGCCTTAAGGCTTTTACAAATATTGCCTAATTTGTCATACTAGCATGGCAAGATAGATCCTCTTGTTTGACATGTGAAGAGACCGAGGCTCAGCTAGGCTAGATGAACTCTCTGAGATTGCCTAGGAAGTGACAGAGTCAGTACCAGGGTGCAAGTCTGGCTGAATAAATTGACACCACTCCACACTCAGGCCTGCTGGCAACCAGGGCTGATGCATAGGAGCAAGTCAGGGAACATGCTACCCAGCTCCAGGAAATACCATTCCAAATATAAGCCCCGTAGATGGTAGATGATGGTTATATTGGTCCAAGCAGGCTCATGTGTTCTGTAACTAGCAAACCAAAAAAAAACAAAAACAAAAACAAAAACAAAAAAACTCACCAGCTTAATATAATGGTTTGGTTTATTATTTACACAAGGCACAGTCTAGGACATGTTGCCTGCCTTGGTCTCATGACTACTCCATCTACACCATTCTTAACTGCATCAACCTTGAAATGACACATTGTACTTTCATTGATGGTCTGTTGACCAGTGCTGGTTACATGGCCTGACCAATTGCAAGCAGCCTCAGAATGAG
Source organism: Peromyscus aztecus (assembly GCA_902168405.1). Taxonomy (NCBI): domain Eukaryota; kingdom Metazoa; phylum Chordata; class Mammalia; order Rodentia; family Cricetidae; genus Peromyscus; species Peromyscus aztecus. The sequence continues at coordinate 18,867 of CABHPQ010197274.1, read as the reverse complement.
ATGGAGAGCATGGATGCTGAGGGGGGCACAGTCTCTGTTGTCATGGTACCTGCCTTCTAGCCTCAATAACCATCCATATGCGCACACTGCCACTGCCTTTTCAAAAGGATGTTGACAGTCTGACTCTTCAGGTCTCCTGGTATGCTTCTAGACCTTCCCCAGGCTTCTCAGAGCTCCCTTCTTCTTTATAAAAGTGAACCAATGTGGAGAAAATACTCAGGGAGTTCTCAAAGGGACAAACAGACAGATGCCTGTTGAGCCCTGAGCTCCGGCTCAGAGCACTGTGAAGCTCAACAGTGTCTCTTTGCCTTCCCATGAGTGAAAAGACACTGCAATAAAAATCCAGCTAGCCATGCCCTCATTTCCCAGATGTGGGAATGAGGGGGCCTAGAGATGGGGGAAGGGAACACTGGATGGGGGTGGGGGACTTGGGAGATGGCGCTCATTCCACACCTAGCCCCGGTTGCAGCAGAAAGCAATCCCCTTTTTATTAAGGTATAGTGCCTCTTTCCAAATAATTTACAGCACACAACCCAGCCTGCTGTGCAGCATTACAATTTGTCATTAAAACTCCATTTCTCTTGCCAGAGTAAATGAGCCATTTACAGCCAGGGTGCCAAGATGGACTGTTGTTATTTTTTTCTGCCCTGGTATTATGAGTGTTCATGGCTCTACTCAGACAAGCCCCTGGGGATTCCTAGAGGACTTCTCCTGTCATTCAGGTCAATTATCCAGGCTTGAGGGTTGTTTCCTGGATACAGGTATTCTTCCTAGGGGAGGCCTACAGAAAAGCTATGCAGGGTTCTCCCAATGTGAAAGGTACTCCTGAGAATCATTGCTTGTACTTGAAACCCACACTCCCTCTTTCTCTCTCTTTCTCTCTCGGCATGAGCCCATACATGCACATACCTGCGTATGAACAGGACAAAAGCAAATATGCATCTCCACCTTCCCAGCCAGAAGCATCATTGCACCTCTGACAGGTGTGGCAGCATGTGACTGAGCAGGTGAATTTCAGATATGTTCAGTATCGTTAAAGACAGTATTAAATGGCCTCTAGAACATGGTCTCAATAAGAACCAAGAAAATACTTTAGAGTTTGAAGCTCTTTCCACAAACTTTCAGATCTCAGAGTTTGAGGCCACGATGTTGGTCTGGGGTGTTTGGCCCAAAGGGGAAGCAGAGAGTAAATAGAGTAAAATGACCATGCCACCAAGTGTTCAGGAGGAGGAGAGCGAAGTGATTCCTTGGACAACAGACAGGATGTTGGTGACGAGAGGTATGGCCTGAGGTCTGAGGGTGAGAACTCATATTTATCTCTATATCCCAACTTCCTCTATCATACCACCCTGGCAGGTGTGGCTAGAGTTTTCCTGCCTGACCCACGGTCAGGATAAATCTCTTTCACCTGCCAGTCCCACAGCCGCTCAGACCCAACCAAGTAAACACAGAGACTTACATTGCTTACAAACTGTATGGC
>CABHPQ010197274.1:0-17287 GCA_902168405.1 Peromyscus aztecus | reverse complement strand
CCTACACTTCCTGCCTAGCCACTGGCCAATCAGTGTTTTATTAGCAACACATTTGCCATACAGAGCATCCCACAGCAGGCAGGTACATGAAATCTCTTGTTTACCTCTGCATCCCATCCTTTCCTCTACGCATAGCACCCTGGAAGGAAGATGTTTGATCTCTTGAATTGATATTTGTGCTAAAGATTGGATTTCACCAATGAAAAGTTTATAGTTGAGCTTCACCAAAACTGTGTGCCATTAGATCTCTTCCTTTTCAAGACTGACTTATACTTAAGGACGCTGGCCCAAATTCTCTTTTCTAAGTAAGACCTCTGAATCTGCTGCAACCTCTGGTTGTCTAACAATATTCAGTTTCCTTGAGTATATAGCCATCTCCCCCACTGCCCTATAAACGTATTAGCAGCATATCTGACTTACCTTCATCTCTTCTACAGTGTCTGGCATGAAATGATCAATAAATGCATCAGAGCAATAAATGCTCTATTTAGTGAGTCACAAAATGTGAAGATTTTTTAGACTGTACGATAAAGGTAATCACATGATACCCGCATAGGATTGCTGAGGCGATTAATTGAGAAAATAGATACACAACTCTTAGCACAGTCACCTGGATTTTAGGAACGGTAGTCCTTCCTGCCATCTAGGGCAGGTTGCCATGGCCTTGTTTGTCTGCGCTTTGTGTCCAGGAGTCCAGACTGGAATGGTCAGGCTCCAGGCTACCATGCTTTTTGTGAGAGCTTCCTGAGGAGGGTACGTACATTCACGGTTATCTTGGTTCACCCCATATCCTGTTGCGCTCTTCCTCCACTTAGGGACTGAGTGAGGCTTAAGAGGGGTGTGATCTGAGATGTACTGGGCATGTAGAAAAATATGCCTCCCCAAGATCTGACTTAGGGTACGAGAATTATGCATTGATATTTAGGCCCAGAGCCCCAGCCAATGATGAGACTGACTTCATACATATAGCAATGTCATGCTTTCACCCCACCACTAGTATAACAGAGACTAATTAACTTAGTGATGACCTTGACAAATGTCAAGGCAACCTAGCTTCAGATATCCTTTGTATCCTTTGGTACTTTTGAAGTGGTAGGGAAGGGAAACTTTTATAAATCATGAACACCCAATGGTAAGACTTCAAAGCACAAGGCACGAAGGTTGACAGAGAAACATCTTAACTGTCTGAAGATGATTAGCTGAGAGAAAATATTTTAGATCCTCTATGCCGTCTTCTCCAGGTTGTTTTTTTAAATGGTTTTGTTGCTTCTAACAAACATCTTATGAATCTTAAATCATTAACACGCCATCAAATTAACATTAAAATATTTGAAACGTGACTACGCTGGGAGAATGTACGGGATGGAAGTTGCCTTTGTTAAAGGAGCGGGGCTCTGAAAAGACAGTATGAGAGGGGGGGATACTTCTAGACATGAGAGGGAAGTATGTGGACTTTGAAAAAGACCTGAATAATAAAAGCGTGGCAGGAATAGAGTATAGAGGGAGAGAATTTCCAAGACTGAGCAAACAGTAGAGAGCCTGTATTGACAGGCTCAAAGTACATTATTTTGCAGGCAGTAAAACAAACACAGAAGTGTTTGAGCAAGAGAATAGCATGACAGATCTGTGTTTTGGAAAAGTTAGTCTAGCAGCAATATGGAGGATGGAGAAACAGCAGATGGGGAGACTCCTAGAAGAAAGCCACTGATTAAGGAGCTGTCACAGCAATGTATGTGAGGGGTGGTGGGAGCCTGGACTGTGTCCACTGAAAGGAAGGGGAAGTGGGTAAGAAGACGTCTATGGTAAGAAGTAGATCTGGAGACTGAGTGGCACTCTAGAGGGAAAATGAGAAGCAAAGGTTAAATATGGCTGTCTGATTTTCATGCAGCTCTGTGGGATAGGAACATGGAAATAAAAGGGAGACTCCAAAAGTGTTAAACTAATGAGTGAGGTATTTGGGGGATGAGTGGTGAATTCCATTTTGGGTATTTTGCATTTGAGATAATAATGACAACTGAAATCATAAACATGAGATCAGAGCAAGGGACATGGATTAAATGGTCACTAGCATAGAGGTGATAAAGAAGAGAGGGGAGTAGATGAGACTGTCAAAGGGATGAGATCAGAATGAAAAGGGAAACCAAGTCTGTGCTCTTCTCTCTCCACGTAGTACCCATCAGACCTGAGCAAAAGCCCTCGGAATATCAGAACAGCAACACCACCAAGTGTGTAACTGTGGGCAAGCCCCTCCTCTGCAAGGGACCACTTTCCTCATCTGTCCACAATTAGGACAGAATGGTCCACACTTATGAACCTATATTTTGGATAGCACGTAACAAGCTGGCGGGTGTCAGATGGAAGAGGCATTCTGATATGAACTAAGCAAAGAAAACCAGCGCAGGGAAGACACTTCTGATATTGGTCTCAAACAGGCAGGATTCGGCTACCTGAATAGCCAGCCCATCACCATCACACTAGTAGCCCCCTGCCACTGCTCATCTTGAACAGGAAGAAAACTAATTAGCATTGAGAGCCAAAGACACTGGTACTGTAGTCTAGAATATAAGGGTTCCCCCAAAGGACCATGTGTCAGTCATGTTGCCCACTTGACACTATTTAGAATTGATGGAAATTTGAAGAGGTGGGACCCAGTGAGGGTGTATCTTCAAAGGGACTAGTGGGGTACCATTCTTCATTTTCCTTTCCCCCACCCACTTTCTGGCCATAAGGTGAATGTTTTGCTCTACAGTATGTTCCTGCCATAACTTGCTACCACAGACCCAAAGTAATGGCACCTCTAGAACTGTGAGCTCAGATAACCCTTTTCTTCTGATGAGTTGCTTGCCTCAGCTATTGGATATGGTAATGGAAAGATGACTAACACCGTTAGTCTATAGACTGTCGATCAACTACTAAGAAGACATTGGGTAGGCTAAAAATGTCTTTGTGTTCAGCCTGGATGTTTGGCCTTTGCCAAGTCCACACTCACTCCAACCTGTATAGATCTTGTCTTAGTATCACTGCCCTCTGTTTTTAGCTAAGTGTCTACCATACTGCTAACTTTCCAAGCCCCTGCCTCCTGAATTCTGCCTCCTTCTCGTCTAACTTTATACAACTTTCAGGGATGAATTTGAGAACCATTACTAGCAGAATGGAAGGCTGTCATGACAGAAAGGGTGGAGATATTTGTTCTCACTTTCCACTGTGTATTAGAACTTCTGGGAGTCCCTCCTACTAGCCAAGAATTGGCTATAGAAGGAATAAACTGGATATAGGATGACATGAATATTACAAATGCAGAGATGCAGTTGGTGTGAGTGGGAAGAATATACATCTTTTCCTTCTCTGGGTTGCACCACCCAGACACTGTTGTAGCCTTTGTCTCTAGGTCTAAAGTGTGTGTGTGTGTGTGTGTGTGTGTGTGTGTGTGTGTGTGTGTGTGTCTGTGTGTGTGTGTACATCCAGATGAAGGCATTCATTTTTCTTCAGCTAAGCCCCCAGGACAAAATTTGAGCTTTCTCCCCCACAGCCACTTGTTCTTAAACAGTATAAGGTATTCAGTAAGCTTCTGATTTGACACAGTTTCTGATTTTCAAGGTAGGGGGAACTTTAAAGGAAAGAATTTGGTTGCAAGGCTTAATGACTTTTCTTAAAACACATTCCATAAGTGTAAGGAAATGTCACTTGCATAGCTAAGAATGAGATGAAGCCCCAGTACCAATGTTATCCCTTATTATCACCAGTTGATTGATTGGCTGGCTGGCTGACCGAAGTAGCAGTATTTCTTTCCAGTGACTAGAGCAGCCTGGGATAAAGGACAAAAATGAAAGAGCACACATTAGATTTTTTTATTTCCTCTAGTTCTTGGAATATCAAGTAAAGATCTTTAGATCCTCCAAGGTAAGTGGTGGACTCTGCTGGTGTGAACTCTTTAGGAAAAGGAAGAAGCCGGGCGGTGGTGGCGCACGCCTTTAATCCCAGCACTCGGGAGGCAAAGGCAGGCGGATCTCTGTGAGTTCGAGGCCAGCCTGGGCTACCAAGTGAGTTCCAGGAAAGGCGCAAAACTACACAGAGAAACCCTGTCTCGAAAAAAAAAACAAAAAAAAAAAAAAAAAGGAAAAGGAAGAGAACACTGTCAGAACTTGAATGCACCAGAGAAACAATGCAGTGGAACCACTCTAGTCTCTGAGGAAAAATGGAGACACAGTGAAGTTGAGTGATTTTTTTTCATAATCACACAGCTATTCAGTCAAATCAGGGTATCTGGCATTCACTTTCCTTTCCTTAAACCAGCAGTTCTCAGCCTTGGAGGCTGTATTGAAAAAGGACCAGAACCAGATCTATACAGGATGAGTTAAATCAGGACCAATTAGGATAAGGCTCGGACAACAGGGTTAATTTTTCAAAACTCTCTAGGGTTGAGAACCACCACTCTGTCTTATAAGGTCTGTAATTTATTGTAGCTCAAAATAAGCTTTTTTTAAAAAAAAATGGATCGATTTAAAAAATTATTTATTGGGTATCTACTGTGTGCACAACTCAGGTGTAGGAGGCTTGGGAAGGAGGGGAAAGTTAGGTTTCAAACTAATAGAACCACAAGGCAAAAGGAGAGAAGGCTACCTCTTCTCATTGCCAGCCCATCCTTTTGATAATGGAAAACAACGCCAGCTAATCTTCTTGCTCATTTTCTTTGATCCCAATGGTCTTATGAACATTTTAATCCTGGGCTCCAGGAAGATGTTACCTTTTCATTCCTTGGTTCCCCCAAAGAAACTTGTCTCTATTCCTCTAGTTAGTGAGACTAGTTGCTTAGCTGAGCCATCAGGAAATGAGGGGGCAAGGATGTGATGGCAAGGTTTACAGTGGAGGAAAAAGGACATTCTGAGAGACAGAGAGGTGACAGGACTTCAAGACGGATTGGATGAAGTCGCTGGGCAGAAAGAGGAAGGAGGGAAAGAAAGAAGGGAAGGAAGGAGGAGAGAGGGCAGGTGGCCAGATGAGCGCTGAGTGTGTGAGTGTGTGTGTGTGTGTGTGTGTGCCATTGCTGAAAAGAGAAAAGCCAGTGGAATTACTACCTTGAATAAATTTGGTGTCCAAACATTCTACCACCAGGGAAGACTGAAGTGGCACCGGTGTGCTTGGGAAGTCAAAGTCTTTGTTCCACCAATTATCTACTGACAAAAAAACAAAAAAACAAACAAAAAAACAAAAAAACAAACAAAAAAACAACAACAACAACAACAAAAAAACCCAAAAAAACGGAAAGAGAGTCAGCAAGCCTTTGAACTTGTGTCTACCCTAGAATGGAGCCGGTGGCATTGCTGGTCCTGTGTGAGTGATTAAATTGCACAAGATGGCAGGGCTGTGTGAGCAGCAGCCTCCCGTGTGCAGCTGGTTGGTCATGGATTTTCCTGGCTCGTCCTCAGAGACGAAGGCAGGCTCTGGGGGACCAGAGCCCGGGAAGGAAGCCAGGCCTGGAGAGGACAACTTGGAAATATTTTCTGTAGAAAAGATAATTAAAGTTTGGGAATTGTTAAGCCCTCTTAAACAGATGTCAAAAGAGAAGGAGATCACATAGACAAAATGTTGGATAACACCACTTTTCAAAGATTATATTTCTATAGTAAAAGAAAACAAATTCCACATCCTCTCCTGCTTTCGAGCACATTGTTAGCGCTTCCTTGTATTTCTCTCTTTCCTGCTATTTGTTTTTAGGACAAACAATTATTTTTAAGGAAGAATGAATGAAGCAGAAGATAAATGAAAGTTTTGGTTTTATTGTTCATTTGTTTTAATTAGGAAATTGTGAACCATGGAGAATGAACATGATACATTTTTAGAAAGTAGGAATAAAATCAAGTCTCCTACTAGTAGGAAAACTCTGAGGGTCACCAAGCCCAAACTTTGTAAACATTCTTTGCTAAGTCTGCATTTATTAAAGAATCATCATATCCCAGGCTCTTGGCTACCTGTTTTCCATGATGTTCTAAAATATGCCTAGCAATCCTGTGAAGTCGATATTATATATATATACACCCATTTTACAGATAGAGAAACTGGGACCCAGAGGTTTATGATCTGGTCACAGAGCTAGGAACTGACAAAGTCAGGAAAGTTCAACTCTATTGACTTCAGAGCACATGCTTTTAATGCTGGTGCTATCCAATCCCTCCGCAGTGCCTTTGACCTGGAGCTCTTCAAATAGGATTGGTAAGGACACAGTCCCCAGGGGAGTGTATGAGTCAGAGACAGCGGAGAATGGGCTGAGAAATGAGCTACCAATGAAACAGCAGAAGATAAACAAGGACCAGAAGGCAATAATCGTTTCTAATCTTTACCTGAATGCATGGTGTGAGACTGGCGGGCAGTGAAGAATCCAAGTCACATACAAGAGACTCGTGGCTGTCTCTCCAGTCACTAACCTCCAGATCTCCAATATAACAAATCCCTTTCTGCTTACATCACTGACTTCTTCAGGAAGTGGGTACCATGACCTCTTCCTGGTGGAGCAGGGACAGAACTGCAGGTGTGAGGATAAGGAAGCCCTCCTCTTCTGTGAGTGAATCCTAAACAGAGAGCCCTACCTCACAGTCACCTGCAGTAAACCTTAGGCCATAGCTCCTTTTGTTGCTCCCCGGGGAAGCTGTTCCATGACCAGAGTATGGGGGACTTCTCTCAGCAGCTACAGGAATCAGAATTGCTGGCAAGATTGCTTTTTCACAGCCCCCTGCCTCACTGGAAAGAAAGCCTTCTCCCCAGCTCCATTCCCAAGCAGCCTCCTGCAGAGCATCTTCAGTACAGCTCAGGCTGTTCCCATGGCAACAGAGTGAGGGGCTTTCCGTTTTTTTCCCTAGAAGGTTGAATCCACGCAACCAGAAGGTAGCGACTGGCTCTTCCCCACAATCAACACTCCACCCTTACCCTTGTTTGCCTGCAGAGCTAATTTTACTGCGACATATTTCTAAACAAAACTGGGAATGGATGGCGCAATAAATACAAACTGAGGCTGAAAAGCTTACAAAGAAAACTACTCCAGAGGTTCCTTGGCAATCACAGGTCAGATCTGGGGATTTTAGACTTGATTCGAGCAAACTTATCAAAGTCTGTAGGGGGAGCGTTGAGAATCTTCTCCACTTCAGTTACATCTGCTGTAAAGAAAAGTGCTTTCCAAAAGCAAGGGATCGAGATGGCCCTGCTACCCCAAATGCCTATCGGGCCCCTCAACGGGGCGAGTGTTACACTTTTCCAAATGGCGCTTCCTTTCCAAAGCCATGACTGTAGCCAGTGGGTCTGCGTGGCCACGCTTGACCCACTCTACAGGTAAAGGGCTTTAGAGGAGCCTTTTCATCCCCCTGAGCCTTGGATTCACTTAGAAAATGAGGGAGCAGGAGATAATAGGTCAAAACTTTCAGGGTCAAAAGTGCAGCATTTTTAAGTCGCAAAGAGAAAAAAGGAGACTCTTCGGGATTGTTCTCAAATGGCAGATTCTAGGCTCTTCCAAAATGAATACCTTCCTTAGAATACTCGGCCTTGTGAAGGGATCCTTAGCCACGACCCCCTTACTTTATGTCAAGGAAAGTGAAGGCTTCGAGGCCAGGGAGACTACCCCTGTGCCTGACTTTAGGCCTCTGAGCACCTTGATTTGAGAGAGTATCTCTGAAAGACTGTCATCCACGCTGGCCCCCTGCACAGTGATCACCCCACGTTTGCAGAGTGGATGAACTTGCAAAACTCCCAGATCATTACTTCTGAGGACCCTTTAAGATTCTCCAGGCCCCTCATTTTACGAGGAAGCTACAGCTGGAACATATTGTATGGTTTGGTCAAAGGTACACAGCTCCAGGGAGAGGAAAGACTGGGACCTGACTGTCACCCTTTCTGCACTACTTCTGATTTTTGTACTGTTCTTGAAAGAGATGTTGCAGAATATCCTGCAAGGGCTGAAATAATTGACCATTGTCTGGCCACTCATCATGACAGCCCTGAAGACCACGGAACGAGCCTGTATTTTGCCTTCTTGTCCACTGCTGTAGCACAGCATAGGAATATGAATACCCTTCCCACGGCCTCGTGCATGTCAGGCAAGCACTCTACCAAACTGAGTTCTAACCCTAGCGTCCCCATTTTAAGAATAACCACAACAGTACAAGAGTCAGGGTCTTTCTTCCAGCTGCCCTCCGCTCTCGTGACATTCACAGTGAAAGTTCATTTCTTGCTCATATATTGTATGCCCTGATTTGTCAGCTCTCTGGGCTGTAAGTCAGGGAGACAGGCTGTTTTCCTCAGTGGCTCCATTTAGGGGTGCTGAGTTGCTCTGGCATCATCCAATCAATAGAGTAAGGAGGTCTTTGTGCCTGTGATCAGCCACATGACCTTCCAGTATCACTTACACGTGCACCTTATACATGCATCTTATACTTGCACCTTATACATGCACCTTATACTTGCACCTAATACATGCACCTTATACATGCACCTTATACTTACATCTCTTTGGTCATCATTCATTTATAGTCCTAGCTAGAGGCAAAGAGTTCTGGGAAATGCAGTTGTTCACTGGTCAGCAAGTTCCAACAAGTTCTTTGCAATGGAAGAGAAGCCTGCATTTTTACTGGTTTGTAACACATGTGGCTGGCATTTATACAATGCAATATTTGCTAGGCATTGTCCTAAGTATTATTTTATTTCATTTTCATAATTACCCTATGAGGTTATTCTCCTTCCTAAAGTACAGATGGCATGATTGACTACAGAGATATAATTGAACAAATGCAAGGTTATACAAGTAGTTGGTAACAAATCCAAAATTGAGGCTAAAACTCCAGAGCCCCATAACTTCTACATTCTGCTCTAAAACCTGTACTGGCCAATAAGCACTTTGTGCAGGCTTCAGTTTCCCATCTGGACCTCACTTTGATCCTCTGCCAAATGAGGATGTTAAACTGGATGATTCCTAACGTAGCCTGCCAGCTGGGACATCATATGATCCATAAGGGGGATGGGTGAAGCAGGGAGGATTCCCAGTGATGTGTGGGTATAAAAAGGTCTTTCAAAGGTTTTCCAGTGCACCCTAGAAATGTAGACCCTTACCATGCTCGTGTAGGGAAAACAGGTCCAATCATTCCCATTTATCCAATAAATTAATATGTAATGGAAAGAAAAAAAAAAGAGTGCCCCCTCAAGCAATCAGAGTTACTTAGAATAGCTTTGAGAAAGAATATTTTCTCTAGACTGGCTTTGAACTCACTATGCAGTCAAGGGTGACCTGCCTAGGCCTCCTGAGTTCTCAGATTATAGGAGTGTGCCGCTCTCAGTTTTTAATGGTCCTGGGAATCGAACCTGGGACTCCATGCACGCTAGACAGGCACTCAACCAACTGAGCTGCATCTCACCCATTTGTCTAGTACTCTTGATGGTATAACATAACTTATGTCCTCAAGCCCTGGGTTCTGGAAGCCAAGAACCATCACCAGGAAACAACCATTCCAAACAGAACCACTTGCATGCATACGGGAGAGCACAGCTGTGAGGGTGTAATAAGCAGGATCTCAGAGGACCCTTTGGCATTGACATGTTCTTGAAGAGCTTCAGACACATGAATTGCCCGATGTCATGCTCCCCAGAGGCTTCATTCAGATGCTAGCAGAATAGATTGCTCCTAACTCACTCTAATCCAAAATGTTGAATGGAAGGACAGTCCTTGAGTGGTCTTATAGGCCAAAGATTTATTCCACAGTGAACAGTCTCTCTCTGTGTGTGTGTCTCTCTCTCTGTCTATCTGTCTCTGTCTCTCTCTCTCTCTCTCTCTGTGTGTGTGTGTGTGTGTGTGTGTGTGTGTGTGTTCGCATGTGTCCTCTTTAGTTATATCCTTCATCAGACATCTCCATCCAAAACATTCTAAGCCCCAAACCAGGTTCTTCTTGAAATTTCCAAACTTTGGTTCAAGGGATTCCTCCAAAGAATTTACAACGCCTTTTGGAGGGCAGTTAAGAGACAGAACCACAGCACTCAAAATCATTTCCTAATTTAAATGGGGATAAATACGCTGTTAATATAACCATCCCTTCTCGGGAATGAATTTTGCCTCTAGAAGCAGAGTGACCCCACAAGAAGCCAGGGAGGAGAAGCAAAGACTCGGGCTTAGGCCTTACCATGTGACCAGAGCCAAGAAAACCAAGTTTTAGGCAGAAAAAGACTCAAGAACAAATTTAGAAGACCCAGGAGCTTATTTAGGTAGGAAAGTCTTTGCTCTTGCTTGCTCCTGTTCCAAAACAAAGAGTCAGAGGGTGGATGGAAACAGGGTAGAGATAATGGAAAATTTGGATCCTGCCTAATATAACCTGGTCTAGTGAGAGCCAGGCAGCCTACTGGGAAGTGACTAACAGGGACACCTTCCCTGTGGCTCCTCTGACTTAAAGGGCAGGATCCTTGCCAGGACTCAGATGTTCTGGGGACTTGTAGAAAGCTGTTTTTGACTATTAGATTTGAAAACGTACCTGGAATGTAGTTTCATCAGATGTGGTAAGACATACAGATGCAGAAGTGACCATCAGGAAGTGAAGATACACTCACAGCGGCCTGGAAAGAGGAGCTATAGCATGCTGCAGGGTTGTGTGGGGAAGCTCTGGGGTGGGCCGGAAGGTGGGAAGTAGGGAGGAAGTGTGGACAGAGCCTCTGCTGTGGTTTCTCTGGGGAAGAGAAGCGACAGGCAGCGTGAGAAGGTTTAGGATTGTCTAGCTTGACTAACTGCATGGGACTGTGGGGCTTAGGGACCCTAGGGTATCGGCACAAGTGAAGGGTGGCTTGAATGTAAAAGATCTTCAGAAGAGGTAACGGAGGTATGGGCAATGGATTGTATACAAAAGGTGTCCTTCCAGGTGAGTCCTTCATTACCTTCAGAAATTAGCTAAGCCTGGGAGGGAAGTCTCTTCAGGAGCAGCAAGGGCCAAGATGTGATGTCAAGAATGTTAGAAAATACAGAAAGTACATTTTATTTAAAAAGACTAAGTCATACCTATGGGAGGTCTAGTTTATGGTTAGTTAATTGTGGTGCTCAGCTTCCCTAGAAATCAAATTCTAAATAGGTATTTGCACAAAGGAAGGTGAATACACTAACAGAGCCCCGAGGCTGAGTACCTGGAGAGGAAGCACAACCCAGTGCAGGCAAAGATGGAGTGCGGTATCAGCCACACAAAGGTCACAGCACATGTCCTCAGCACCACAGTCCAGAGAACTCTTCAGACATGTCCTAGATAGGAGCAAGGAGTCAGGCTGCTGCGGAGATGTGGGCTCTCCACCTCACACCAAGGCGGGGAGGCTTTATCGTCAGTGAGCTGTCTACAGCCTAGACTATGCATTTTCTAGACTAGCATTTTCTCTACTGAGGATTCCTCCTCTCCTCTAACTCTAGACTGTGTCGAGCTGGCATAAAACTAGCCAGGCACACCAAGCCTTCGGGGAAAATGATCTAAGAATAATACAAATATAAAATCCTCAAAAAATAAACAAATGCTTTAAAATCCCCCAAATTAAAAAATAATAACAGTACTTGGGGGGGGTGCATCAAGACAGATTGGCTTAAATATTACATTGAAATGTCTGATGATTCTGTTTGAATAAAATGAATTACATTGGTATGCTTGTGGGACAGTAGTGCCATTGCTAAGAATTCTGTGAAGACAATTTAGCCCGGGGCGTTTTCTTTGTTCTGAATTTGTTCCTAAGGGTAGATGCTCATGTGCCCCCTCCCCGGGCTCTCTGGTGCCAGAGCCAGCTTCCTTCCCGAAGCGTGGAGAGCAGCCCTGCCAGGAAGAGTGCCTTCAGTCTCGCTTTGTCAGAGGGGGAAGAGTTGGTGGAAATTATTTATTTGGGAGCCATTATTTGAAACAATGGCATACCACTGCTCTTTTACCTTCCAGTACCGCAACTCACACATTTACAGGTGTACCCGAGGAGCTGTGAGGAGTGGGAGACCTGTCTGTCCACCTGGAAAAGCCCAAGTGGCTGATCATCGCAGCAAGATAGTCCACTGCATGACCTTAGTCACTTGCCATGGTGTCTGCGAAGCACCACTGATCTTAAAGTCAAATTCTCAACATGTTCTTCCTGCTGGTCTCCACAGATCCTTTCCATGACTCTCTACACACACACACACACACACACACACACACACACACACACCACTATCAGCACTCACTATTTATTTACTGTGTACTAAATGTGTGTGGTATCTGGTTCCATTCCTGGTCTTTCAACAAGCTGTTTGGCAGATGTTGAAGAAGGGTCCCGAAGACCCAAGAAACATTACTTATAATCCATTGGCAGCCATGGCCCACGCAAAGATTCAAAGTCCATGATTCTCATTTTTAAATTTTCAGCCTAACTCCCTTTGTAGCAGCTACCTCCATTTCCTGTCATCATTCTGTTACAAAATAAACATAGGTCTAGGCATTCTCTCGGGAACCCTGAAGCTGACCTCAAAAGGTCTCTGATGCCTGGCTTATTAAAGCGGTGGAGAGAAGGGAGGTCTGGAAAATGCTTTTCAGGCAGCAGAGGGATTCCGTTTCCCCCTTGTAACCATTGGGGAAAAGATTTCCATGGGACTCTACAAGATGGAGTAGCGTTGATGGCTCAGCAGTTAAAGGGGCACACTGCCCGTCTGGAAGCCGTGAGTTCCTAGAACCCACAATGGGCAGCTCACAACTGCCTGTAACTCCAGTTCCAAGGGTATCTGATGCTTCTAGCCTCCATGGACACCTGCACTCATACACATACACACACAGACACACACACACACACACACACACACACACACACACACACACCTCACATACATAATTAAAAATACATTCATCTTTAAGAAAGAAGAACTCTATAGTGTGAGGACTGGGCTGTCCCTCAGAGCTAACATTGCATATCTAAGGCCTAAAAAGTTTGATGACTGGCCCCAGTTCTCAGTTCAGAGCCTTTGCATAAAAAAAAAAAAAATCGGGAAAAACACAGGAAGCCATCTGGCCACAGGCCGTGTGTGCAGCACACCCATCACACCTGTCTTCATTTGTGCAATCACTCTCATGTCCCTGCCACCAGCCTCACCTTCTGCTGTGGTTCCCAGCTGGCACTTGGCCAGTCTCCCTGCTTCTCATGTGGAGGCTTACTGGTGACAGCAGCTGTGTGCACTAGTACTTCCTGTGTGCCTGGACTTGTACCACGTGCTTCCTATGAATTAGCCCATTCGTTGCTTACAGGACCCATATAAAGGAAGAGCTACTGTTGTACCTGTTTTGGAGAAAGAAAAACCTAGGCACTGAGATCCAAACCAAGAGTTCCTGCTTTTAACCAGTACGCTGTCTGAGAGTCAATGAAATACTTTGTATATGGATTGATTTTGTAAAATTGATGTTTGTGTGCATGCATATGCGTGTGTGTGTGTGTGTGTGTGTGTGTGTGTGTGTGTGTGTGCATGTGTGTGTTTTATTTTGAGACAGGATCTCACTATTAAGCTATGTAGACCAGTCTGACCTCAAACTCACAGAAATATTCCTGCCTCTACTTCCAGAGTACTGAGATGAAGGGTGTGTACCACCATACCCTCAAAAGGTTATTTTTTAGCCCCTTACCAGAAGAAGGAGCCTTTTCTTAAATGTTAGAGAGGGTGCTGTAGGGAGAGAGATACGCAGCCCGAAGCGGGCATGAGAGATGTCCGTTGGATGTGGTATTAAGTGCTCTACTGTCTGGTCTGGACTGTCACTGTCTTTCTGAGTGTTTTCTGAAGCCATTTCTCTTCTCCTGCCCAGTGTTCTGCACTGAAGGGGGGAAACCAGTAGAGGCGAACAGACGAGATGATCGTAAGTGTTCACAGAGCTAGGCGCTTTCAGGATCTGTGATTCTGTATCCTTCAGGTCATCTTTGTGCGGGAAACTTGTGCTTATATTTCCTGATGAGGGAGTCTGATAGTCATCCATCATCCCCACGCAGGTCGCGGGTCTGCAAAGTCAACATTATGCCACCTCTGCTAGTTATGTTGCATATAGAGAGGGCTGGGACAAGGAAGCGTCACCTCTTACACGCTTTGGAGCAACCCTACCACATGTATGAGTGAATGCACTCATGTATACAGGTGTGCATGTGCATACAAAAACATATCATGCAGGTGCACACACACACACACACACACACACACACACACACACACACACACACTTCCACTCCTTGGAGCTCTGCAATTCCCTACAGGGATTTTATTTTCCTCTCAGCCAATACAACCCCTGCCACAAACTCATTTGGGTTTTGCTTGGTATGATAATACTTTCAGTTGAGGAGTTATATAATTGCAGATCCGACAATGATCTCCAGGCCGATTTCAAGTCAAAGCTATTTTTAATGGAATTGCCAGAGGATAGCAGGGAGGGGGCAAGGAGGAGAGATATTTAGAGTGTACTTTTTAAAGAGCCAATAAGTCTCCCAAAATTTTAGCCTCTGCGTTTCTGAACCCAAGTTTCCAGGGAGGAAATTCCAGAAGGCCAATTAAGTTGTAGCAGGTGTCTGTAGGAGCTGAGTTCGCTTCCTGCACCAACGTTTTTGTTTGGATGCTCTTCAGATAGTGACGAGATGACTAGACTAAGTCAAGAGAGCTGAGTGTTCTCTCAGCTCAGCCAGAGCCCTGTGTGTCCTTGAGGAAGTCCCATCACCTATCAGTTGCCTCATCTGTAAGTGTGCCTAACTTCCCTTCCAACTCTAAAATCAGCTGATCCTCAGAGGTCAGCAGTGCGAAAGCCTGCTACTGTGGGATGGCGTGTGATCCCCAAAGGTGAGACACCTTCTGTTCAAATTCTTTCCCTGACCCGTGACTTCTCAGTTACTAGCTCTGGTACAACCTCTCCTAAGTATACAAGAACCTACAGGGTTATTTTAAAGAATTTCTTGAAGGAAAATGTAAAAAGCGCCTACTGTGAGGGTTACGAATGCCATCCAGGAAGAATATAGTTTGGGTTGTTCCCAGTGCAGGAAGTTTATGAAGCTTATTCCCATTTTCAGAGAAGACAATTCTATTAACACCTGGAGACACTGGGGGTGAGGGCACACTGTGGCATGATCAGGTTCAGCTGCAGAGTTCTTGGTCTGACTGAGTTTTCTGTAGCTGAAAGGGAAGCAAGCAATCATGAAAGCCTGTTGCTTGCTTTAGCGTAGATGTGGATCTCGGAACCAATTTCCAGCAATCCTGGCCTTATTGGTGCATGCTGATTTAGCCTGTGGGTGTAGTGTGGGCAATTTAGTGATTTGTCTCATTTTTAATTTCACCTTCCCTTTTGCAGGGCCATTTTCTCTGTAGTAAAGGATCAACTTTGAACTAGGAATGGCTAAGAAACAGCCTTTTCTGGAATACAAATGACTTTGTGAATAAATAAAGATTTAAAAAAATGGAAACAGGAGGAGTTCTTGGCTTTATTGCAATTGGTAATAAACTCATGTAACTCTGATACACCACTCAGAACAGCCATAACGTGTGGAGTCTAGCTCCAGACCATGTTTCCTAACCATCCCCCGAGCTTGAGACTCACTGGGCACAAAGAACCGTGTCCCCCAAAAGTTCAAACCACCCAGTGTTTCAGAATATAATCTTATTTGCGAATGAGTCTTACCATTGTAACAATTTAAATTAGGTCACGTGAGAGTCTGGAGGGCCCTACTTCTAGTATGACTAGTGTCCCTGTGGAAGAGGAAAACAGACACAGACGTGCAGACAGGGGAAGCCACCACGTGAGGACACATTTGCAAGTCAGGGAATGCTGAGTGTGACCTTGAGATGACAAGAAGTCGTGAAGCTAGCTGTTGTCACCAACACCCGGTCCTGCTCTCTGGTCCCACCGAGACTGTCAAGGCTGCGTCGTGATCTACCACTCTTGTCCTGTGGGTGCCCCATCCCATCCGCTCAGTGACTATTCAAATCCTTCTGCTTTTCTCAGGGCTCCTATTCCACACCACCCGCCCTACCCTCAAAAACAATGACGCCATGCTTCTTACCTCGGCCCTCCGTGCACAGCCATGCAAGGTATTTGGCTCTTGCTTCCCTTCCCTGCTGTCCTCGATCCCAAACTCTCTAGAAACGTCACAGGGCTGTTGTACCAGCTCTTCTTGACCAGTGACTAGCCTCAGTCTCCCCTCCTCTGCCCTACCCACCTTTATTTTTAATATCATCCTACAAACAGATTCATTCTCTCTTAAAACCAAGTCAGAAAACAAATACATTTCCCAAACAACCGCCTGTTTTTTCCACTTCTCTTCAGATTTCTTCACAAAGAGGTTTATCATTGCTCCTGCTTTGGCAGCTTCTTACAGATGGGCTTCTGTTTTTGCCCACCACTGTTCTATTCTCTTGGAAGCTTTGCAGGAACTTTGCAGAAAAAAAAAAAACAAATCAATAGATTTCTCCCTAGTAATATTAAAGACATTGAAGATATTGTATTAATTTTCAGAGACTTTGATAATTATAAGCATCCCATTTAGTCTTGCACCTTAACATAAAACTTCCGAATCTTGCAACTATACCATTAACACATGCGTTACCTGTGTATGGGTTAACATGGTTCACGTGTTCTTTCTTTTCTAAGATTTCCTTTTAATTATGTGTGTGTGCGTGTGTGTGTGCGTGTGTGTGTGTGCGTGTGCGTGTGCGTGTGCGTGTGTGTGTGTGTGCGCGTGTGACTGCATGTGGGTACATGCAGGTTCTCGCAGAGGCCAGTGGCATAGGATCCCCTGGAGCTGGAGTGGCAGATGGTCGTGAATCACCTAATGTAGGAACTGAGAACCAAACTCCGGTCCTTTGAAAGAGCAGCAGATGCTGCTGACCCCTGAGCCACCTCTCCAGCCTCCATTCACAAGTTCTTTGCAGCACTCATTGACTGACCATTCTCCTCTTAGCACTGTCCCCCCTGAGTGGTCTCTGGTTCGCCTCCCAGCCCTCTGCTCCTTCCTCCCATCTTTCCCCCTTTCCTCGTCCTCTGCCCACATTCTCTTCTCACTACACTAGCCATCCGCGAGTCAACTCGTGGCTCCTGTAGGTTCACTGAGTGGTGCACAGCTTCCTGGCCACGGTGCGGGCTGTCCTGACAGTCTCCAGATTCTTTACTACCCACCCACCGGGCCATTCTGTCTGCCTTAGAGCCAACAGACACCTCTCTCTCGGTGCACCCGAGACTGGGCTTTTTGTCTTTTTCCTCGAGCGCTTTTCTGTGTGCTCATTCTGCAGCCGCTTCTTCATCCCCCCTGCCACCCTCTCTGGTAAGCG
>CABHPQ010197273.1:16220-41162 GCA_902168405.1 Peromyscus aztecus | reverse complement strand
GGAGCTCGCCATTTTGGCTAGGCTAGCTGATCAGCAAACTGTCGGGAGCCATCTGTCCCTGCAGCCCTCCACCATTGCTGGGGTTACAGGCATGCTCAGTCATGCCAAATTTTTCATGTGGGTGCTGGGGATTTAAAAATCGCATCCCTGTGCTTGCAGAGCAAGCCCTCTGACCCACCGAACCATCTCCCTAGCCTCCCCTCTGCATACTTTTTTTTTTCCTTCTTAGTAGCAAGAGTTGCTGGCTACCCAAAGCAGTCTCAGGGTGGGAGAAAGGCTAACAATGCTGGACAGATCACCAGACCCGACTCCAAGCTGTATTACTGAGCTTCAGAATGGAAAAAGAAATAGTGTGGCTTGGCACCAAAACAGACATGTACGCTAATGGCTTCTTTGCTTTTAATTCTGAGACAGGCTGGGCTTAGGGAATTAGGCAGGGCCCAAACAAACTCTGCAACACCTAGCCTAGAAATCTGGATTCACAACCTTGACTCAGTTCTCATACTTGCTCAAGCTAATCCACCGAGGTTTCCTAATTTCACCTTTTTATCAGCAGATCTTACCAACAGATGATGCAACGATGCGTTGGCCTGTTGCCAGGGAAAGGACCTTGTAGTCAGATCCACAGGGTTTCTTTGACGCAGTCCCCATGGTTGTCTGAAGGCAGCCAGGACCAAGGACTAGAGGGAGTTGAAAACAAGGGGGAGTGGCTAGGGCTTAGGTGGAACTCCAGGAGAGCCTGTGACAGCCCTCCATATCAGTGAGGCCAGGAGAGGCCGGAGGAGGGTGTCAGTTACTTAGTGTGTAATTGGCAGCCATTTGGAGAGTTCATACTGGGGGCTGAGCAGTAAGAACAGATATGGTCCCTATCCTCAGGGAGGCCATGGTCTGGTGAGAAAATGGTTCTGTGGGATAGCTGCCTCTTCTGTACAAAAGAAGCACCAATGGCTGAGGTCAAACAGAGGCAAACTCCCCTCTGTCACCAGTTTGGTGTCATTCATGGTGACCTGCCTGCTCCATTCTTCAGTTGATTCAGGACATATTAGAAGGAATAACTCACTGGCCTGGGCTCAGGGTGGCATAGACAGACACCAGAAGGTGCTGGCTTCAGAAGTAAATGGTTCTCATGTAGTCCACATCCTTGACCACAGTAGCACCTGGCTCTAACCCCCATATCTACATGGCACAGAGATGCACTTAATGTCTGTGGAGTAAGTGAATTAATATCTGAGTGAATGGATGGGTGAGTTCACGAGTAGATTCCTGGCCCATCCACTGTCTGCGGACCACTTAACAGGTTGCTGAAAGTTCAGGGACGAGGCTCCGACTGGATCATGCCTCTTGGGCATGAGGACCAGGAAGTGCCCTACAAATGTCCACTTTCTTTCTATCCCTTACCACTCCCTCTCCCAAGTTCAGCCAAACCCACAGAACCCTCTGGATACCGGCATGCCTGAACACCCCCACAGCCTGACATCTGTGTGGTACCGGCTCTTCAGAAGGATAGTGTCTGTACTGCTCTGCTAACCCTGAGCACTGGCAGCCTTTTAATCTCAGGAGACACCCTGAAAAATCAATTAAGCATTTCCTCCAGGGAGCATGTAATTATGTCCTATCTGGGCCTTGTAATGACAGCATCCTGCCACAGCAGAGGGAGCTGTCCTGCTCAGCTTCCTAGAACCATTCCCGGGGAGGAAACTAATCTGCTTAGGCCAGATTGGACTCAATTCCATGTAGCACTTCCTGACTATCTCTGAAGCCAATCCTACTATGAGAAGAGGCCTGTCCCGGGGAGGAACACAGCGTTTCTCAGTCTTGTTTTGCTCCTGGTCATACACTACACTGCTCAGAGTTGTTCATGCTAGCCGTGAAGAGAATAGGAGAACTCTGTTCTCTTCTCACAGTCTGCCTCCTTGGCCCCTTCCAATCCTGTTAGGGTTTTGGAGAAGAAAAAAAAAAAAAAAAATTAAAGACTTTTTTTTTTGCCTATTCTCTGTTAGCTTGAAGGGAAACGGTATAATACTGGCAGAGTCCCTAGCAGCCTTTCCCCAATAATTCAAAGCAAACTTTGTATTAAGCTGAAGAGGAAGTTACCTTAGCTTTCTGTGTGATTTTCTTGGCAGTTTGGCTCCATTTCTCCATGACCCTTTAGGTGGAGGGGTGGCTTCTCGGTCTGTCGTGGACAGTGTTCAGAGGCGTCTAGTGTCCCTGCCATATTGAGAAGGTAGCTTAGGTCTGCTTATCTCCCATCTTCTGAAATTCAAATTCTTTTCTTCCCATTATGGGGGCGGGTCTGCCCAAAGTACCTATGGTAAGCTATACTGGATTCATTAGTGCATGCCCCTCTCAAATTCATGTTCACGTAGCACCTCAGAAGGGAGCCTTATTCAGAAGTCCAGTCTTTGCAGTGCAGTTAGCTATGATGAGACTATACTGGGATCCTGATAAAGATGCCAGGTGAAGACACATAGAGAAGCAGGCCACACAATAGAGAAACAATGATAAAAGTGATGCCAACAAGGGACCCTGGGCAGTTGCCAGTAAACACCGGGAGCCAGGAAAGTAACACAGGTCAGATCTTCCTTACGGCCTCTAGAGAAATCCACTGCATGTGTGTGTGTGTGTGTGTGTGTGTGTGTGTGAGTCAGGCTCGTCTGCTGTAACAAATAATCTGAGAAGAGCAGCTTCAGGGAGGACATTTTTTATTTTAGCTCACAGGTTTGAAGGATTCAGTCCATAGCTGTCTGGCACCATTGTTTCTGAACGATGGTGATAAAGAACGTAGTGGTGGATGGACATGACAGAGAAAAGATGCTCGCCTCATGGTAGCCAGGAAGCAGAGAGAAAGAGACAGGCAAGGGCCAAGGCAAGATTTCCTCTCCAAAAACCCACCATGGACCTGTTCTTCCCAACCAGACTCCACTTCCTAACAGCTCATTCAGTGTGAATACATGATGGATTAACATAACTATGAGGTTATGCCTCCATGATCCAGTCTGTTCCCAATGATTGGATCTCCCAGCTAACCATAGAGCCTACGGCACACGAGTCTTTAGGGGGACAGTTAGTATCTAAATGATATCACCCTGCTGTTACTTACCTTGATGTTGGATTTCTAGCCTTCAGACCTGAAAAAAACAAACAAACAAACAAACAAATTCCAATTGCTTGAAGGTACCTATTATACAATCAGCTACAGAGTGGAAGAATATATTCCCTGTACAGAGCCTCTCCAGACTTCACTACGCACATGTCCAACATCACAGCCCTGGACTGACAGGAAGAAAGGCCACCTGGGGAAGAATTTGCTGTCTCTCAGAACACTGATCCTCAGGACCCATGACAGGAGGAATTCAGAACTCTCTTCACTAGCTTTGCTATAGACAGGCTCTCATTGCAAACCTCTTCAACTCCTGTTTGCGAATAAATGGACTTCACCAAAAATAAAAAGACCACTTTGTTTGAGTCACAAACCCAGGTCTGTTTAGTTACTTAGTAAGAGCAGTTCTAATGGCCTTTTCTTCTACCATCTGATTCCCTTATCCCTGGTCCCTTCATGGTCCTTAAACTGTGTCACCTTTCTTAAGCAGCTGTCAACAGCTTCAGACTGTGATCCAAAACAGCGTGCTCATTTCTGCTCATTTACTCTTCTCGACAGCTGAAGTCTGGACCACTGGGTATGTAGCATCCTTCAGTGGAGACGTCTTTCATCTTGTAGCAAAGTGTAGTGGCACAGGCTTATAATCACAGCAGTCAGAAGGTTGATACTGAGGCAGGAGGATTAGGAGTTTGAGGCCAGCCTAGGCTACATAATGAGAACCTATCTCAGGATAAAGAAGTATTTTATCTGCGACGGTAGAGGTAAAGCAGGGCCAGTTCCCCAGTCTTTCTCTCTTTGGAGTTATTTGGTGCCTCGAGGCTGGCCCCGAACTGCAGGTGTATTGCCTGCCTCTCAGGAAATGAAGGTGTTGCTGGTTTTCCCTGCAAAGAGATGAGCTTGGCTTGGGTAAAGCTGAAAATGCCATGAGCAACCTAGGGACTGGCACAATTGTCTGTGACGAGAAGGCATTGCTGACAGGTGTAGAAGGACCCTGGTGGTCCATCTCCATCGTCAGCCTGACTGGATTTAGGCTCACACGGGAGATCCACCTCTAAGCATATCTGCGCAGTATTTCCAGAGAGTTTTAACCGAGGAGGGGAAGACCCACCCATAATGTGGACGGCACCATCCTCATGGCATGGGGTCCTAGGCCTAGTAAAACCGGGGCAAAAGAGAAAGTGAGCTGAGCGC
Organism: Peromyscus aztecus; assembly: GCA_902168405.1. Classification (NCBI taxonomy): domain Eukaryota; kingdom Metazoa; phylum Chordata; class Mammalia; order Rodentia; family Cricetidae; genus Peromyscus; species Peromyscus aztecus. Next base: position 36,871 of record CABHPQ010197273.1, on the reverse strand, counting down.
CAACATTCATCTCCTGCCCGTTTCCTGCCTGTAGACACAATGTGACCAGTGGCTTCACACTCGGGCATCACATCTGCTGGGCCATGATGGACTGTGTCCCCGCGAATCATGAACCAAGACGAATCCTTCCTCTTCGAAGTTGCTTTGGTCGGGTACAGTTAGAAAACAAATACAAGTACCAGATGTGCATCTAGGAGCAAGGAGACAGAGGGACTCTGCTTTATATCTGTAACGGAGACGTCACCAGGAACTGAACTGTAAACGCAACGGTGTGTGCTGAAGCGCATGTGAGCGTGGAGGTAACACAGGAGCACAGTTAAACACGTGGGGCCGTTGTCAGACCAGAGGAGATGGAGTCTCCAGTTGGCTAGTTCGGGTTGGTAATCCAGAAAGAGTTGCCTAACCTCTCACTTTACCTATTAATGTAATGTGGATATCTCAGGGCCTTTGTGAGTTTGCAGGCAGTCACCAACACTAGACACTAAGCTTACTTCAGTGTCCAGTCTCAACTAATCACCAGGGTGTGGTTCACTAAGCATTAGTTAAGAGACTAGTAGAATCTTGGCCATGTCCCAGCCTCTCTGACCCCCCTGGGCCAGCATCTTGCTCCAGCTTGCCTCTGTAATTGGATTCCTTACCTGTGCCCAAGGTTAGCTTTTAGGAACAGGTAGTTGGCCTAAAGATAGAAAGTCAGAGCCCTGTCTAGAGGAAGGTGGAGGGAAATGTCATTATCTGGGCTTTGACAATGTCAGGGAACATGACAGACTGCTCCCCAAGGCGAGAGCTGCCCCAGGCCAGGGCTGAAGGTGACCCTGAGGTTGACTTGTCTGCATCCTGATGTGGAGTTTAAGGTAGGAAGTGCAAAGGAGATGGAAGAAGGCCCGGGGGGGTGGGGATGGGCAAAATCTTTCTTGTCTGAAAGGTAATTAGATGTAAAACCATTCTCTAGTGAGACTCTAAACTGGAACAGCCACATTAATTATAGGCCAGGGTCCAGCGGGCCCTACGTATGTCTCTGAGTACATGGGCAGTATAGAGGTCTCTTCCTAGACCCCAGCTCCATGATGTGTACCCTCCACCCAAGCCTGTTGATGATCAAGTGACTCTGTGAGAGCATTATGGCTCCAGAGTCACCTTGATGGTCTTGTGTGATAAAACCCTGGAGGTTGAAAGGCCTGTTCTTGATGGCTAAGTCATCTGCAGTAAGACCTTCTGCTTTCCTGTGGCCCCGGTTAGCGGTGTACAAAGTGTCAAATAACGATAACGTCATTCATTTAGTTCTCATCACTCGCTGGTGTATAAAGCGGTATGGCCAAGTGTGTGGCATCGTACTTAGGATTCTACACGGAATCTCCAGCGGCACAGCCTGGACCCCGTCCTGACCACTCTTCCCATGCTCGTGCTTCCACAACCCATCTCGTCACCTAAACAAAGTCGGAAATGTGAAGGTTAGCCTTGAGGTTTCACAGGCGCCCTTTCTACCGCTTCAAAGGACCCTCGCCTGAAATTTCCTGGGCTTGGAGTATAAACGCTGTATCAGTTACTTCTTGTAATGGAAAAGCAACGTAAGGAAGGCAGGCTATACTTTGACTCACAGTTGGAGGATGCAATCTCTCATGGCAGGGGACTTCATAGCAGCAGGACTGGGGAGATGCTGGTCACATTGGGTCCCCAGTCAGGAGTCAGAGGGAGACAGATGGTGCTGCTCTATATGCCTTCATTCACCCTGGGATTCCAGTCCATGGAACAGTGTCACCCACGTTCAGGCTTGGTCTTCCCACCTCATTAAACCTTTCTGGGGGTGCCTGACCCGATGCGCTCAGAAGTGTGTCTCTTAGGTGATTCTAAATCCCGTCAAGCTGTCAACCAAGGTGAGCCACCACAAGCGGTGTCTCTGGCATAGCTCCTCTGGGCTCTGAACGCCTTGGGTCACCAGCTCCCTGCCTTGATCGTGTCCCCCCCACTCACATAGTTTCCCCACTCAAGAAGTCTTTCCCCCACTAAATATCTGGCTTCTGCCCTGCATCGAACCACTGCCTTGGCACTGGTCTGGGGACTGGTTAAGCCTTGTCCCTGCGCATACTTACTGAATCATATGTATTTGCTATTGATGTGCATCAAAATTTTGGTCACAATGGTGATTTTTTTTTTTTTTTGCATTCATTCAACATTGGAGACCCAGTGTTTCCCCCAGAATCTTCTAATGGCTATTTCCTCGGCAAGAAAAGATAAAATACTCCCAGCCCTCACCTCTCAACACTGAGTGGCTCCCTCCTCTTTTCCTGGACACTTAGTCACCATCCAAGACTAGGAGCCCCCTTTGTGTCAGACCTCAGCTATTGCATCTGAACGTCTTCACATCCCTGTGCACCATCTCTCTTCCCAAGTGCTAACCAATGAACAAAGAGGCAAGCAAACAGCTGACCAACTGTGGCACCATGTGGTGTAAAGGGAAAGAGCATCGCTTATGGAGACAGGTGGACTTGTGCGGGTGCCCTGACTCCGCCGCTGCCTCTCTGCAACATATATTAGTTTTCTATCGCTGCCTCATTTATCACCACGAACAACACGTATCCATTATCTATCAGTTTCTCTGAATCAGTTTCTGGGTACAAATTAAGATGCCAGCTAGGGCTGTTCTCTCATCTGAGTCTTGGAGCTCTTTTTCCAATCTCAGGATTGTTGGCAGAAGGAATGGTCTCCCAGCTGTAGACCTCATGGCTTGCTTTTTTTTTATGTCCATCGACAGCAAGAACCTCTCACTGCTTTTAAAGGAATCATCTAATTAGTTAGGTCCATGTATGGTATTTTCCCTTAAAGTCAAGACTGAATCGTCAGATAATTAAGGACCCTATTATCTGCAAAATCCCTTCACCTTCACTGTGTAACAGAGTCATGGCATATAATTATTATCAGATTTACAGGTCTCACACTTGAATGGGAAGATTGATTTTTCAAGGCATGCATGTGGGAAGAGGCAAAGGCACCCCAGGCCTTGGTAGAATTCTGCCTCCTGTCCTGTAGAACATCAAGTAAACTGACTCATCTCTCTAAAGCTAACTTCATTACTTGGAAAAAAGGACAATACCAGCCATACAGGATTATTATAAAGTATACACAAGATGCACTTGTAGCAGGAATCTTAACAGTTCTTATTAATAAAATCAAACCTGAGCCAGTTATTGGGTTGAACACTGGAAGGTCAGAGAGATAGAACGAGCCACAACTATCTCACCTCACCGGATCCTCAGCTGGTCTTGTTTCCTCAGACTGAAGGCCTCTGAGTCTTCATCTAAAATGGGTCTCAGCTGAACTGCTGCTAGAAGCCTGAATGCTTAACCAGGCCAAATGCCTCTCCAGGGCAAATGCCTCTCCTTTCTGGTCCTCACGCCTTATATACCTTTCTGCTTTCTACTGCCACTCCCTGGGATTGAAGGCTTGCTTTCTGAGATTAAAGGCGTGGGTCACCATGCTTGGGTGTATCCTTGAACACATGAATTTCTGCCTCCGGAATGCCAGGATTAAAGGCGTATGCTACCACTGCCTAACCTCTATGTTTAATATTGTGGCTGTCCTGTTCTCTGACCCCAGATAAGTTTATTAAGGTACACAATATTTTGGGGAACACAATACCACCACATGCACTAGTCTATTTTCTGTTACTTTAACAAAATGCCCATAGTAGGTTAACCTTACAAAGAAAGTACATATATTTAGCTCATACTTTGGAGGCTAAAAGCCTAAGTCAGGCACCCTGGTGATTTGACCTCTGGTGATGGTCTAGCCTTGTATGGCTTCCTGGTAGGAATGTAAGAGGGAGAGTTCACACTGTAATTCAGGAATCCAGAGAGTGATTCAGGGACCAGGCTCAAGTTTTTACAAAAACTCACTCTCAAGAAATCTCAGGGAGTATCAGGAAAGCTGCCTTCGTCCCTTCTTAGGGTGGCTCCTCGATGACCCAAGGACCCCCCTGAGTCTCACCTCTCCAAGATGTCACCACCACTCCCCTTGCTGAATAGGGGAGACCACTGGAGACACAGCCATCTCCAAACCATGACGTGCAGTTTCCCAGTTCCTTCCCATTGTTGCTCACCTATCCTGTAGCCTCTGTGATGAGAAAAAGAAAACCATCCCAAGGAGCCGGCATCATGCAAAAAACAAAACAAAACAAAACAAAGCCATGGTTGGATCTCATTCATCACTGCAGTTATATTTTATACAGAAAGTTGCTTCAAATGTTTAATGAATGCACAGTAAAACATCACTTCTGGAAGGAGTACTGGGTTAGGATCCTGTGAGCCTCTGGTCGCAACATCTTTAACCATCAGTGCATAACCTTGTCCTGTGTGTGTTTCTGTTTAAAGACTCCTTATTTCACAGACACTGTTGATTCGTTAGTACTGAACTCGTGGATAACAACCCCAGCTCATACTAAACAAAGCTTATCTAACGCAGGTACTTTCTCCTATGGTGACATCATAGCCTTTTGCACTTAATAATGCTTGTAGAAATTCAGCCGTAGTGCTGGAGAGATGGCTCAGTGGTTAATAGCACTGGTTGCTCTTCCAGAGGACCCAGGTTCAATTCTCAACATGCAGAGGGTGGCTAACAACCGTCTGTAACTCCAGTTCCAGGGGATGTGATACCCTCTTCTGGCTTCTGTGGGTACCAAGGATAGACATACATGTAGGCAAAAATGCTAATACATGTAAAATAAGGAAGAAAAGAGATTTGGCTGTATGTTTGGCTAGCGGAAAGAGGGGTCTTTTTGAAGAAGACATACACCCCCACACATGAAAAAATAGGAAAAGCGTGGCACAGCACAGGCCGCAGAAGGGACAGGAGCTAAGACAGGAAGGGAATGTCACCTAGACTGGCCTCAGTGGAAAGACTCTGTCAGATTTTACAAATATGTGAAAGTATGTGTAAAAGGGATGGACTACTTTTTCCTGGAGTATTTTTCTAGCCTTATTTGTTTGTGTGAGATAGGGTCTCCTGTAGCCCAGGCTAGCCTCACACTCACTATGGACCCGAGGATCATCTTGACCTCCTGATCCTCCTGCCTCTACCTCCTGAGTGCTTACAGCCGTGTGCCACTGTGCTCATATACATGCTTTTGTCCGCCCCGCCCCCAAGCCCCGGTGAACACATAAAGGAGCTAAAGCCTGGGTCAGAAGCAAGGACCCTCCCCCTTTTCCCCTGTTGAACCTCGGTAGAGAACAGTTGTTCCCCTCGGTATGTCCTACAGTTCTCCAAGCACCCACTTAAAAGGGGGAACCAAGTCAGCGTGAATAAAAAATAAAATGAAATGAAATAAAACCACCTGTACCAGACACTAGGGCCTCGGATGAAACACGCTGGAAGGTCTTCTGAAGACGGCGCTCAGCACCCCTGCCTTGCTGCAGACCCAGATTCCTGCCAAAGATAACTCACATGGCCTTGTCAGTATTACAGCTCTTCCTCTGCCCAGAGTCAGGAAACGTGCTCAGCATGTATTCAGCAGAATGCAGAAGAAACTGTAGGCCAGGGCCCAGTGCTGACTCTGGCTGTGCCAAAAAAGATGCCTTTGCCTTTGTCCCCTGCCTGTGTCGAAGATGGCAGATGCAGAGGCTTTGCAACCATTCACACTGTTTCCGAAGACCTTAACCCTGCACATTCTCTCATTCCCATGCTTCTGTTGCCTGGGCCTCCCTCCTCTTCTCTTTTTCCCTTTCCCCCATTGCTTTACCAGGAGCTTCCCTGAGCCTTGCGTTAAGCCTCCTCATAGTTGGCACTGGAACCTACCCACCTCCCCCGCCTCTCTGCTGACCACAGATCTCCAGGGCTCGGTGGCACAGCTGTGTGCTGGGGTGCAGCAGTCGGAGAGCCAAAAATGGGGCCTGGGATTGGGTGTTGGGGACAGAGTGCTGCCGCGGTTATCTGAGGAAGGTGAGTTCATTTGTTTCTTTTGTGCGCCCCCTCTTCCCACACACACTTTTACTACACCAAGGGAAAACAGAAAACAATGATCTGTTTGACAGTGGGGCTATCTTTGGGTACTAAGCCTGCCATCTGTGGAGAACCCTCCTATATAATCAGTTGGCAAAACAGAGCCGAAGCCTATGTTTTGTAGCTGATACAGCAGAGCAGCATCTCCTGTGAGGGGGCTGGGATGTCTGTTTCCTCCACTAAAAAATTAAATAGCAAAGCTGATTCCATATTTAGGAGCTACGCTTTAGTGCAGGTGTGGGTGTGTGGGTACCAACCAAATCCAGCTGGTATCACTGTCTGTTCTCTGTGTGATGTATTGAATTTAATAATGGAGGTATATGAAATTCAGAGTGATTTAGGAGCTCTGCATAAAATTGATATGTAAAAGACTTGCTGAGGGATGTCTCCCAATACTTCTCCTTCAATTTTGAGACCAAAGAAGCCAAGCATTTATAAAAAAGCAAACCGATAAATTGAAAGAGCGATTCATCCAAGGCTTTCTGTGCTTCATCTGAAGCATGTTTTAGGATAGGAACTGTGAATTTTTATTTCCCCAGTCAGCAAATAAGATCTGTGAGTACTTAGTAAGTTCAGGGCACAGGGCTAAAAGGGGTCACCAAATGTCCTCATTTAGCAAAGCCCAGCTGAGCGCCCACTGGTGCCAGCCCTGTGCCCGAGCTGTCCTGGGAAGACTGATGTAAGAGAGCGTCAGGCCTGAAAGAGCTGTTTGTCAGCGGCTGCCATACAAATAAGACAACAAAAATGATGCTGCCATTTTAGAAACAGTTGCGACATCCATGGAGTTGGCAGATACATTAGGACAGGAAAACATGAACCTGCTTGCACGAGAAAGTGACTGTTGAAGACGGTCACAGAGGGATGCAATTGACAACAGAAATATACAGACTGTAATGGCTGTAAAAATTCATTTAAAGAGATCATTATGAGCTGGGAACACTCCAAGAGACTTCCTTTTGGAAGTGGGTTGGGAGCCAAATCTTGAAGGGTGAATTACTTTTGTTTCTTACATCCTATAAAAACGTCTTTGTGTTAAGTGGAGGTGAATGGACTGAGGTTGCGGGCACGTGGAGAAAGGTTTGTCTGATACCAAAATTCAGTGTTTTGGGCCAAATGTATCTTTCTGGTCCACACTTTTTGAGGCCCCACTGTGTGCTGAGTTCTCTGACACACAGTAGGTATACAAAGAAGAGTCAGACACAGTCTCAGCCCCCTGGTCAGAAGACAGAGGGAGCCAACACAATAAGATAAGTTCTTTAGGAGAGGAATAGCCATAGTTTGGGAGGTACTTATAACCCTGGTGGTGAGGAAGTGAGGGGGAGGCCTGGGTAGAGGGAAGGGATTCACAAAGTAGAGGCAAGCACTAAGATGACCGGTGCTGGAGAGAGGGAGGCCACTGGGATGGATCTGCAACCTCAGGACAGCACCAGGCAGGCTTCGTTTTCAGAGAGAACTGGTTGGTAGGTAGCAGGGAATTACCCTGGGAGGTCCGCCTTGGAGAAGAACAGAGAGAGCTGATGTCAGAAAAGTAATAGGTCCCTGGGGATGGGATGTAATATTCAGGAAGGCTTCCTGGGGAGGGGTGAAATTACTAAAAGGATAATATTTGACTTCTGGAGGCATGTATTAATTGATTTGTGGTATTCACTAAAAATAAGGTTTCTTTCGCCAGAGTATCACTCAATGCTTTCTGTCCATCTAAGTCTGGGAATAGCTTGTTTCGCTGAGATGTTTAAAGGTTAGGAGAGGGGCCATGAATTCTTTGGTCCTGTTGAAGAGGCCCACACATCAAAACAAAGCTCACAGTACATCGATGAACTGTTGCTTTGGAGCCCTGTTGCAAAGCTCTACCGCTAGAGGGTTTAAATCTCCATACTGTCCTTTATCAGCTACACAACGTCCTGGCAAGTAACCCACCCCATGATCACTAGAGCACAGGGGGGCGATGGGGCTTGAGAGACACATTTCAACTCTTGAATCTTGGATTTTCCTGTTGCTGGCTGTGTCATTCTGAGCAACGTATTTAATATGGCGATGGCTCCTCTTCTACCCATCTGAGAGGTGTCCTTGTATCTGCATGCAACTGTGCAATAATATCTTAATAGCATAAACATAATGCCAGTGCTAAGAGTGGGGTGGGAGACTAGTCTCAGAGGTGTCAGCCTATGCTCACCTGATGCCATTGCTTTTGGTCCGTAGTGAAACAGAATGCATGTCGGGAGCATATGGTGGCTTAAAACTGCTCACTCACGGTGAGCGGGAAGCAGGGAAAGTAAAGCTGGAGGAAGAGGTTAGGGATAAGATATAGCCTTCAAAGGCCTCTCCCCTAGTGACTGCCCACTTCCTCTAATCAGGCCTCACCTTGCACCTTTTCCATCATTCTCCACATCGACTCATTCCCAAAAGCTCAGCAACTGGTAGCCAAGCTTTAATGCATGAGTCTTTTGGGAGAGCTTTCCTGTTTTGTGCTGTGGTGTGGTGTGATGTATTTGTTAGTATAGGAGTGTGTGTGTGTGTGTGTGTGTGTGTGTGTGTGTGTGTGTGTGTGTGTATGTGTGTATGTGTGTGTGTGTATGTGTGTGTGTGTGTGTGTGTGTGTGTGTGTGTGTGTGTGCAGGGGCATATACATGTGTGAAATCGAAGAACAACAATGGGTATCTTTCCTCTTGATTCGGTTGTGCCGGCTGGTCTGTCTCCATGCCTCTGCCCTCCACGGACACCGGCGCTGGGGCTGCAGACATGGACGACTCTGTCAGGCTAACTCAGGGCCTCATGCTTGCATAGCAGGCATTTTACCAATAGAACCATCTCCCGAGTCCTGGGTAAACTCTTTATATCCAAACCATGACAACTTCTACTGCTGTATGCAATGGTAAACGTTATAAATGCTAGCTAAAACCAACTAACACCCACATATTAACCTTCAGGGTTCGTGGAAGGAGTCTATGGTGGTTTAGTCGAAAATGGCCCCCACAGGCTCATATGTTTGAATTGGTGGAACTCTTTGGGAAGGATTAGGAGATGTGGCCTTGTTGGAGGAGGTGTGTCACTGGAGGTGGGCACTGAGGTTTCCTAAGACTGACACCATTCTGGATGTGCCCTCTCTACCTCCTGCATGCAGATGCTCTTGTCTGTCCCTACAGCCATGCTCTTGCTCTGACGTCATAGACTCTAACCCTCTGAAGCCATAATCCCAACTAAATATCTTTCTTTGGTCATGGTGTTTTTATCACAGCAATACAAAAAGTAACTTATACAGAAGTTGGCACCAGAGAGTAGCCTATTGTTATGACAGGCCTGACCATGCTGGTTGTTGTTGTTGTTGTTGTTGTTGTTGTTGTCGTTGTTTTGAGAACTGTGGAAGATCTTTGGACTGGAAAAGCAGTTGAATGCTATCAGTAGAGTTTAATGGGCCGTCCTAGTAGGCACTTGAAGACAGTAGTGCTGAGAGCCACGGGAACTGTAGAGGCCCTGCTCAGAAGGCGTGAGGGGGAAGCAAGGGCTTTCACAGCAGTTGGACTAGAAGTATTTCTGAGATACTTTGGCAAAGTGTCTGGCTACCTTCTGCCTCTGTCCTAAGAACCTTCCTGAGGCTAAATTAAAAAGTAATGGACTAATTTCTTTGGACTCCATGAAAGAATGCATTTAAAGGACCTGGCACCATGCCTAGCACAGAGTGAGAATTCAATAACTTAGTTATGCTCAGGGGTTTCATGGCCATCCTCTTCTCCCCAGCCTTCAGGTTTCCCTGACTCTTTAACTGTGATAATTCAGCAAAATCAGAGCTAGTTGAACCCCTGCTGCATGTGCATAGTTACCATAGAGATCCAGTGAGGTATGTGTTTCTCCCTCTGCCCTTGCACAGTGGATACTATAATTAGAGGGATGTCAAGTGGATAATATAATTAGAGAGATGTCGATTATAACGGGAGCATCCAAATACAGCTAGACGTCCCCTCCAGAAGGGGTGTGCAGGGGACCAAAGAAAAGGGTGTACCTTGAGTATTTAGAGAAACAGAGTGAAGAATTAGTGATGAACACATACCTGCATTGCCCTCTAGAATACATGCAAAATTATTCTTACCAAACCTTCACAGCATGGTGCTAGTAGACACCACCCTCAGACCGTAGAGGAGGAAAGCAAAGCTGAGATAGAGTCATTTGCCCAGAATCCCAAGGTTCAAGCAAGCACCCAAATCTATTGCTGCTTCATCCATGATCCATGCTCCCAGTCCCCTGTGGCATCTGCTGGTGAACACAGGTGCAGCTGGTGTACAGAGCAGAGTGGGAGACTGTTCTGAATGTGTGGAGGTCAGTTGTACCCAGCAGCTACGTCTCCTCTTTATCCCCATGTGTTCAGTGATGAGTGTGTATAGACATCTTAATGTGCAGTATTATAATGTGTGTGTAACCGCTTCATAACGCAGTCAGGGCCCAGACGGCAGAACATCGAGATACTTTTATTTTTCTTGATTGTCTCCAAAAAATTAACACCAAATCATCCTCCCTCCCTGGGTATGCTCCTTTAAGCTCGCACCTGAATAATAACCTTGAATCTGTGATTGCCTGACAACTTTCATTGTTTAAAATTGTTCCATCTGTCTAGTTTAAAGCACCAATCTGAAAGTTAATTTGAAACCTCCTCCTCAGATGTTAACTAGGTTCAGGACCCCAGAGATCTGAAGGAAGATGACAGACGTCAAGTATTGCCAAATGCATGATGTCTCTTCCTCCTCAGCCCCAGCCATCCTTGGAGTACTAGCACCAGAGTGCATGGTCAGCATGATGCTTTCTTCATTTGCCCCGCCCACACTGTCTCCCTCCTATGCTGAGTCTCCTTTGTCATGTTGGGGGATGGCAGAAGATCAGAAGAAATGTCTGGAGGCTGTCATCCACCCTGGCTCCACCCTCTGATGTCATGTTGGTTATTTGGCATGGTATGGAGCATCACAGCCCTCAGTCATGTGGGACCCTCTCAGAGAGTGACCACTTCACTTTCCTTGGGTCAGGTCCCTTCCTTCAGCCCTTCCATCGAGAAACATCACCTCTTGTTCCAGCCTGTGTTCCAGCAGCTGCCTGAGCAGCTCATGGCTCTCCCTAGCCTCTAGCCTTTATGTTCTACTCTGAGGAGCTGTGGGGACCTGTGTTCTTCATGTCCTCTGAGATGCAGAGGTGACTGGGGCTGCAAAGAATCTCCATCCCTTCCTTTTAGGAATTTACACAACCAACCTTCCTCAGCTGGCTGGCTGGACTCCTCCAGCAGGCCTCCTAGCTGACAGGAAGCCACAGGCATGATCCCCCATGTTATCATGTGCCCCAAGCTCTTTGGACCACACCAGTCTTTAAGAACTATCCACTTCATTCTGATCATTTTGATGACTCCAGAATGGGAACCAAGCAAATATGAGCTCTAAGAGAATGTCACTGTCACCTTCTTAGAGGTATCAACTGATGCTCCCTCCCTCAGGCTGGCAGGCATGAGAAGGGATGTTATCTCCTCTCCTTCAGGAAGGAGAAGAATGGAGCTGGGACACAGAGCTTAGCAACAAAGTGCTTGCCTTGTAGGCATGAGAACCTGGATTCAACCCCCAGATCCTGCATTGGGAAAGCCAGACACAGGTGGCATACATTGGTAATCCCAGCCCTGGGAGGTGGAGACAGGTGGAACCCACGGGCTTACATTTATTGACCAGCCAGAAGAGGCCAGTGAGAGGCATGTTTCAATAATAATAATAATAATAATAATAATAATAATAATAAGACAGTGGCTAGGAAATAACAACAAAAATTATCATTTGCCCTCCCCATGCATGCATATACATGTACAAACACACTCACACAGAGAGAAAGGAGACATTAATTAATTCTCTCTACTGGCCAAGAAGTCAAACAATCCTCCTTCCTTTTCTCCTGTTTTACAGGCTGGAAAGGAAAGCTCCTGAGTAATGAATGACCAAGGGTGACCAAGGGGCTTGAGATGCCTTTTGCTATGTTCTAAGAGAGGTGTGTGTCCTCAACTATTGGCCACTGTCTTTAAGTCTGGAAGAGCTTAAGGAGTCTTTGATTCAACTTTGAACACCAGCTGTTTGACGCTGGGCAGCACAAATGTCTCATCCAATACCCTATTAAACCTGCAGTGTGTATGCATACAAGCAGAGTGCCTGGCACTGGCATTTTCTAAGCGGTAGCTGTGTAACAGACCTTCTATTAGGTCTGTTCCCTTCAAGGAGGCTCATTTGTCCCCCCACAATAAGATAAACAGTGCTAAGACTGTGGTCCTCTCTGCTCTACGTCCTTGTCCCACCTAGGAGTCTGGAGAACAGTGTCTAGACATACTCATTCCACAGATGTTTGCTGAGGGCTCTTCCATGCCAAATACGACACAGCCAGAGTGTCTCTCCTGAACTCTACATCAAGCCCTGTGTCGACTGGCTTTAAATATGAAGACAAAGAAGAAGATAGCTGTAGTGAACACAGCTACAAGTTCCCACTCCCCCAGGGGCTTATTGCTGGTGTCATGGGGGCAGAGGTGTGTACCAAGATTTAGTGTGCTTAACTTGGATGAGTGGTACAGTGGGCTGAGCTCAGAGCAAGAAAAGTCACCGGCTCAAAGAAAGAGCTGTCATCACATCTAGGCTGCTTCATGCCTGGTGGGGAGTACACATAACCATTTGCTCATTCTTTCTCTCCCTCAATGAAGATAGCTTGAGCCTCTGTTTCATGCAAGGTAATTTTTGTTCTAGGTCCCTAAAGTGCACCAGTGAACCTAACAGGTAAAATCTGCCCCCATGGAGTTCACATTCTAGTCACTGGAGGCCCCTTCCTCGGTAGCCACTCTCTGAGAGACACCGGGATGGTCTCCCAGTCTTGAGGCCAATCTTTCCATAGTCACAGGAACCATCATGCCTTGTCATGGCAACACATCACCCCTTTCCTGCTGCCTCTCCTGTTCTGGAAACAAGAACTCAGGGAGTGTCTGTCCTTCGTTACCCTTCCTCAGGCCTGACAGGACAGGTACAGGGAGGCGACTGAGGAACGGTGCACGGGAGTGTTCGCCCGGCAGAAGAGGATGCCTGCTTAAAGGCAGGCCACCCTAACTCATTCCTCATTCTCCGCTAAGGAGGGGAGTTGAAAAACTTCTTTTCCCCAAAGGGCCAAGTTAACAAAGTGCAGAGAGATTTCCAAAGCAGCCAAAAGTTGCTACTACCAAACTCTCAAGTCAGATGGCCTGGTAGGTTTCTTTTGAGATCCAGATTATTGAATTTGGCATCGAACCCTAAACAAAGGGTACAGACATGAGTTTATATTGAAAAATCATCTGCCTTTGGGCATGTCGAACAAATAAGTCTCTGCGTTTTCAGAACAGAAGTCACAACTTTGCCTTGACAGCGACTATGCCAATCTCTATAAAGTTCAATTTCCCACAGACTGAAAATTAGGATACTACTGCTCATTTTAGAGATCAAATGACCTTGGGATTCCTTTTGGGTGGCCAGCTCCCTGGGTCCCTTTACAGTGTGATTAGGTTTCTAAAGATTTGACAACCACACATACTTTCTTAATAGTCTCAGCAGAGTGGACTAGTAGAAAAAGCATGTGTTTTAAATTTTAGAGGTCTGTTTTCCAGTTCTATTTCTGACTCCTGTAAGGCACATTATCACCTGCTTGATTTCATTGGTCCTTCTGTGATCCATAGCTGGGTGTTCCAAGACTGCTTCCTGCCTTCACTAAGGGGACGCACAGTGAGATGTGTTATCAATGGTGAAGTCCTTTATTCACTCATTCAAAACAAATTCTTTGAGTACCTTCTCTATGCCAAGCTGTGCAACATGCTGAGGATGTTTGGTGACGGACCTCTTCCCAGAAGTGACTGTGAGCTCAGTTTAGAATAACGGCCCCACTTGAATGGTCCATGCCTCTATGCAGTTCCTATTCTAGAAGAGTAAAGCAACCAAGCAGCTAGGAAACCATTTTATTGAGGTGACTGTGGTGGGGGAGCTAGGCAGGGTGCTTTGAGCTTACGTAGGTAGGATGTTCTGGAAATGCCTCTCTGAAGTGCTGATATTTAAAGCAACTCCACATAAGGTAAGAAGATGTCTCTTACATGAAGAGCTAGAAATAACAAAACGTTCTATGGGAAATAACCAGGGCATGCAACATCCTCAGAGAGGCTATGGGCTTACTGTGTTCCAGAACACAGAGAAAAGTCAGCTGTGTGAGGTAGGCAAACACCACAACATACAGGTTCTTGGAAGCCATGTGTATTTATTCCTAGAGCAAAATTACAAAGCACTGCATACACACACACACACACACACACACACACACACACACACACACACACACACAAGGTGGCTTGAAACAACAGAAGTATGTTGTCTCGCCAGACTGATTGTTGCAAGTCTGAAACCAGGTGGTTCTTAGTCCCATGATCCCTCTGCAACTGCAAAGGATGTCTCCCTGACTCTCTTCTAGCCTGTAGTGTGTTGCTGGCAAGCCTGGCCAACCCTGGGATTATAAGTTCATAACCCTAGTCTCTGCCCTTATCATCACCAGGCATTCTGCCTGTGTGTCTGCCTTCACACAGCCATCTTCCCATTAGGGCACTGCTCATATTGGATTAGAGGCCCAGTCCTTCCCAATGTGACTTCATCCTCACTGATCATGGTCACCTTTGCCCCACGCAAGGACACATTCCAAAATATTGGGGGTTAGGGTTTCAATCTTTGAAGTTTGGTGGGACACATTCAGCCTGGAACAGCATGGTAAGGACTCTAAACTTTGTGTGAGGAAGCATGACAAGCCATGCTTGAATAGCTGTCTATTCAGCAGATGAATGTGGGGTAAAGGAAAGGAAAGATTCCAGGCTACTGCCCAGGCTTTTTTCTCTAATCATGAAGGTGTGGTGGTGCATTTATCTTGTTTGGACAAATTTGGAGAGGAATTGTGCCTGAAATCGCTGCTCATGCTGCACACACTCAGTGCTTTTCCTGTGGCAGGATGTCTGAAAACCTCAATTCTAGTCCCAGCATGGCCATAGATTCCCTGTGTGCTCTGCAAACAGGTCTCTTCCCCTGTTAAAGGAATTGTTAGCTCTTCTACAAATTTAAGGCACTAATACATTATGATTCTCAGTAATAAACACAAAAGCTGTATGTAGTACAAGAGAGTACCCCCTCCCCAACATTCAGAGAGGATTACACTATTTCCCAACTATGCTATGTTCTCTGGTGAATGATTTCCATTTCTTTCTTTTTATTTTTAAGATTTATTTATTCTTATTCTATGTGTATAAGTGCTTTGCCTGCATGTACGTATATGTACCATGTGCATGCCTACTGCCCAAAGAGGTCAGAAGAGAGCACCAAATCTCCTGGAACTGGAGTTATAGATGGTTATGAGCCACCATGTGGGTACTGGAAAGTGAACTCAAGTTCTCTGCAAGAGCACTGATGCTCTTAAGCACTGAGCTTTCCCACCAGTCCCACGGCTTTCATTTCTTGGGTTTGGTTTCCTTGCTTCCACTTTAACTGAGCAAGAAGCGACCAACCAAAGGAAACTCACCAAGACAATCTCTTCTGCCATATCCATTTCATCCCAACAGACACCACAGGAAGAGCCAACGGGTCCAGGCCATGCTACTGTGGTCTTCGGAGCTTTCCTTTGTAGATGAGGGGCAACCTGGATATTCTCTAAGCAACACACACACACACACACACACACACACACACACACACACAAGAAAATTTGCTTCTTCGGTAACTTTCTCATGGGGGTTAGTACCTGGAGAGCCTCTTTGGTTTAAGGACAACTCTATTCCACCTCTGCTCTCTTCTCTGTGACCTTGCCTTCTCTACCCTCTTGGTCCTGTCTATTTACTCATTCATTATACTGGTTATTTCTGATTTATCCCAATGATCGCTGAGGTTGCTCAGATGTTCGCACATGTTGTTCAGATGTTTACACATGTTGTGCTTGGCTAAGCATTTGTAAACTCAGTCACATTTTATAACTACTAACACATTCCCCTTTCTCAAATGTAAAGCTCACTTAGGAAGCTGCTCAACATAAAAGAATGGAGATGATGGAGACCTAGTGTGGCTCAGTGATAGTTAAAAAGAAAAAGAGGTAGATTTTTGGACATTTCTGAGAAAAGGCTGTTAGGCTAAAGGACATGAGGTTGGATTGGATATAAAGTGAAACATGGGATGAATTGACTAAATACCAAATTCTCAACTCTACCTCTGGTGTCTGTACAAGATTGGTATTGGTGTTGCTGCAAGGAAATTGCCACTGAATGAGGAAATGATGGTTCCATGGGAAAGACTTGCCTGTCTTGAGATACCCATGATGTCCATGAAACATTCAAATAGAAATGCCCAGAAGGCAACTGGAAAAATGACTAAAGATTTGAGTCTACTCAATAGAGATACTGGCTAAAACTTGAGTGGATGAAATGGACAAGAAGACAACACCAAAAGGTCTAAAGGTGGGCCCCTTGGGGTCTGTGGTATTAATAATGCATGAGGCATGATGGACAGAGTTACCGATGAAAGAGGTGGATGCAGAATGAGAAAATCCAGGAGATACTCTTATTTTTTGGCACGGGAAACCTTTGATGACCTCAGAGTGGAGGTCAGACTGCAGAGGGATAAGGAGTAAAAGGAAGTAAGACATAGTAAGAGTCAGAGTTGAGTGGGAATTGGAGGTGGGGGAGCATAGAAGCTGAAACAGTGTAGGAGGTAGGAACAGCAGCGTGTTTCAGCTGCATTTTGGAGTCAGATGGAGATTGTGTGGAATTTCAGTTTGCACGTGACTGTGTATCTTGGGATAGATAATTTAACCTCAGAACCTGTTTCTTCAAAGGGATTAATATAACGAAAACTATATTTGGGGCTTCATAGTAGATGCCCAATAAATGGAACAGAAGGGGACAGGTCATTGTAGTCAGAAGTTTTCCTGTGTCCTGCCCAGCTGGTGGTTGGAACAAATCTCTCTCACTTGTGTCCCCCAAGTAAACACACAGAGGCTCATATTAATTATAACTGCTTGGTCATTAGCTCAGGTTATTACTGACTAGCTTTTACAATTAAATTAACCCATAATTCTTATCTATGTTTAGCCATGTGGGTTGGTATCTTTTCTCGGTTCTGCCTTGACATCTTGCTTCTTCTGTGTCTGGCTGGTGACTCCTGATTCAACCCATCCTCTTCCCAGACCTTTATTCAGAATAAAGGACGGGTCCTGCTTACCCTGCCTATACTTCCTGCCTGGCTACTGGCCAATCAGTGTTTCATTTATCAACCAATCAGAGCAACACATATTCACAGTATACAGAATGACATCCCACAGTAGGCCGTCCTTTCTGAAAGACAGATAGAACCAAAATGATTGAGACAGAGAGGACAGGTTCAGACATGAGCTCTAATAACAACATGCCACCACAGTGAGCTTTGCTCTTGGAGGTCCTCAGTGACTCCAAATTATTAGCAGAACAGGACCATCCACCGAGCCAATCTCATAGCTCTTTACTCGGCCTCATGCTTTCTGCTTTAACAGCACATCACAACTTCTGTTTCTTGGGCCATAATCCTGCTGTGCCTTGTCTCTCTATGTAATACTCCTCTTTCTTAAGTGTCTTGAATATCTTCACCCTTTCCCTGCCCAGAAACTCCTACATACTCTACAAAACTCACTGGCAGGTCACTTTCTCTGGAAAGTACACACACACCCATGCTATGAGTATTTTGTATTTTGATCTTCCCTAATATTTCACTCTACTGTTGTCTCTCAAACACTATTTCACAATGCTCTGTTTTTGTGTCTGTTATCCTTATCAGAGTGGGATGGCAGTGACTCCCATTCAACCTCCATGCTTGATCCAATACCTGGAACACAGAAGTCACTAAATGAATGTTCAGAGGAAAGATGAGTAGTTGCACCAGCTGAAAAGTATGTGTCTATAGGTGGCTTCCTTTTCCTCTCTCCTCTCCTAGCCCTTATTTCCCCTTTATAATCAACCAAAAACACTTGAGAAAATGTGACTACACAGGCCCTGAGAGCCAGCTTAGAGAAGAAGAAGACTGGAGAACACCTCTAAGCATAGGATCATAGTCTACCTGCTCTTCCGTCTGTGTGAGTAACATGTCTGAATCGTAGGGTCTCTCAAGTTCTTATCAACAGCATCAGCAAATGAGATGCTATCAGTAGACAACCTTTCCAAGGCGAGATTAGACAAGGGCAGGGACTAATAATAATACTAGAAGAGAACCTTTACATATGGTGGCGACTATGTGCCCAGCAACTGTTCAAACTTCAGAATAATCAACAACTGAGGCTTCTTTCCTCCATTCTGAGGGTGAGAAAAGTGGGGTATAGATGTTGTGTAGTTTGCCTGAGAAATATGACTGACAAGTGTCACATAATATTCAAATGTTTAGGTAACACAGATTGCTGAGAAGACCTATTCTCAGGCTGGGTTTTTATGGCCAATTAGCCTTCCTTCACATAGGACCATGTCACAACTTGAGAAGGATGACAGGAATGAGAAGGAAAGAATTGACTGTTCTGAGCACGTGCTGTGTGTTGAGGACTGCCTTAAGGCTTTTACAAATATTGCCTAATTTGTCATACTAGCGTGGCAAGATAGATCCTCTTGTTTGACATGTGAAGAGACCGAGGCTCAGCTAGGCTAGATGAACTCTCTGAGATTGCCTAGGAAGTGACAGAGCCAGTACCAGGGTGCAAGTCTGGCTGAATAAATTGACACCACTCCACACTCAGGCCTGCTGGCAACCAGGGCTGATGCATAGGAGCAAGTCAGGGAACATGCTACCCAGCTCCAGGAAATACCATTCCAAATATAAGCCCCGTAGATGGTAGATGATGGTTATATTGGTCCAAGCAGGCTCATGTGTTCTGTAACTAGCAAACCAAAAAAAAACAAAAACAAAAACAAAAACAAAAAAACTCACCAGCTTAATATAATGGTTTGGTTTATTATTTACACAAGGCACAGTCTAGGACATGTTGCCTGCCTTGGTCTCATGACTATTCCATCTACACCATTCTTAACTGCATCAACCTTGAAATGACACATTGTACTTTCATTGATGGTCTGTTGACCAGTGCTGGTTACATGGCCTGACCAATTGCAAGCAGCCTCAGAATGAGATGGAGAGCATGGATGCTGAGCGGGGCACAGTCTCTGTTGTCATGGTACCTGCCTTCTAGCCTCAATAACCATCCATATGCGCACACTGCCACTGCCTTTTCAAAAGGATGTTGACAGTCTGACTCTTCAGGTCTCCTGGTATGCTTCTAGACCTTCCCCAGGCTTCTCAGAGCTCCCTTCTTCTTTATAAAAGTGAACCAAGTGAACCAAGTGAACCAGGGAGTTCTCAAAGGGACAAACAGACAGATGCCTGTTGAGCCCTGTGCCCTCCGGCTCAGAGCACTGTGAAGCTCAACAGTGTCTCTTTGCCTTCCCATGAGTGAAAAGACACTGCAATAAAAATCCAGCTAGCCATGCCCTCATTTCCCAGATGTGGGAATGAGGGGGCCTAGAGATGGGGGAAGGGAACACTGGATGGGGGTGGGGGACTTGGGAGATGGCGCTCATTCCACACCTAGCCCCGGTTGCAGCAGAAAGCAATCCCCTTTTTATTAAGGTATAGTGCCTCTTTCCAAATAATTTACAGCACACAACCCGGCCTGCTGTGCAGCATTACAATTTGTCATTAAAACTCCATTTCTCTTGCCAGAGTAAATGAGCCATTTACAGCCAGGGTGCCAAGATGGACTGTTGTTATTTTTTCTGCCCTGGTATTATGAGTGTTCATGGCTCTACTCAGACAAGCCCCTGGGGATTCCTAGAGGACTTCTCCTGTCATTCAGGTCAATTATCCAGGCTTGAGGGTTGTTTCCTGGATACAGGTATTCTTCCTAGGGGAGGCCTACAGAAAAGCTATGCAGGGTTCTCCCAATGTGAAAGGTACTCCTGAGAATCATTGCTTGTACTTGAAACCCACACTCCCTCTTTCTCTCTCTTTCTCTCTCGGCATGAGCCCATACATGCACATACCTGTGTATGAACAGGACAAAAGCAAATATGCATCTCCACCTTCCCAGTCAGAAGCATCATTGCACCTCTGACAGGTGTAGCAGCATGTGACTGAGCAGGTGAATTTCAGATATGTTCAGTATCGTTAAAGACAGTATTAAATGGCCTCTAGAACATGGTCTCAATAAGAACCAAGAAAATACTTTAGAGTTTGAAGCTCTTTCCACAAACTTTCAGATCTCAGAGTTTGAGGCCACGATGTTGGTCTGGGGTGTTTGGCCCAAAGGGGAAGCAGAGAGTAAATAGAGTAAATAGAGTAAAATGAACATGCCACCAAGTGTTCAGGAGGAGGAGAGCGAAGTGATTCCTTGGACAACAGACAGGATGTTGGTGACGAGAGGTATGGCCTGAGGTCTGAGGGTGAGAACTCATATTTATCTCTATATCCCAACTTCCTCTATCATACCACCCTGGCAGGTGTGGCTAGAGTTTTCCTGCCTGGTCCATGGTCAGGATAAATCTCTTTCACCTGCCAGTCCCACAGCCGCTCAGACCCAACCAAGTAAACACAGAGACTTACATTGCTTACAAACTGTATGGC